>JAODPA010045534.1:0-11783 GCA_025585075.1 Nepenthes mirabilis | reverse complement strand
GGTAAGTAGTTACTTAATATTATATTTTTATTTGGAAACCGGGCCTTTGGTTCATTCTGTAGCAAAACGTATCCGGGGGAATATGTGTTTGGTGCAGGTGTTGGCTGACCCTAAGGGGTTCTAAAAATTTAGGTTTTCGGACTATTGCGGTATGAGGAAGTTCGGGGTGGGGGCCTTGGACGTTTGTAGGCTGTCCTATCCCAAAATTTGGCTCCCAGGCATGAACCTTCAAAATAAGGCACTTAGCAGCATCCCCATTTGGGTCAACTCTCATAATTTTTCTGTGGGTTTGATGCGATCTCCATGGTGACGCCGGCGTTGATGCTGGAATTCCAACGGGAGAGGAGAACAGCGGAGGAGGGTGACGGAAAAAGTGCGCGAGGGAAGTAGGGAAAAGAGGGAAATATGGAGAGGGAAAAGGAAAACCCAAGGGAGACAGAGGCGAGAGAGAGAGAGAGAGTGAAAAGAGAGTAATAATTCCTTTTTTCCCATTAAACGCGTAACAGCCTATATATACGGGAATGGGGGTCTTGTAACGGAAAACGGGGAACTAGGAACGGGATTCTCCAAGAAAACAAACCAAGGAGAAAATGAGAAAAGAAAATAATTAAAGGTTCGTAACATTGCCCGCTCCTTCAAATTAACCTTGTCCTCAAGGTTGCTGAAGAGAAAAATCTGATAACGTGGCACCATTGTAAAATTGTCGACCCCCATCATTCGCGGGAGCATGTCCAAAGGGCCCTTGTGTTTCCTTACATGCTGAAGAGCAATGTCCAATTTAGACTCCGTGGCATCGCAGTGGGCTTGTCGGAAAATTAAACGCTCACACACCCGTCCGGGCCCATCGCTTACTGTCAGTGTGAGCAGTGTGCTGCCCTTGCTGTCAGCAAGGCCGACGTCCAAGCCCATACGTGTAAACAACCTCACATACCCCTCTTGGGCCGTGCATCGTGCTGCGCATGGTGGGGCGCAGAATTCCCGGACAGTGCTGCTGTCCCTCTTCAGGCCAAACTTGAGCAGTCCCTCCTCCACTTGGTCCTGCTTCTGTCCAAGGGCAGTTAAGGTGAGCACACGGTCACAAAAATGAGTGTGGACAACAGCTTGAACGGTTTCGACCTGATCCGCCAAGTTAAGGCCCTGGTGATTAATTTTGGCGGCTGTCCATGCCATTTCGCCTGTCGTTACTGCTATAATAGCTTGGTCTATTCCCACAATGACTCGCTCTATGTTAGCCTGGAACTCAAATGGCTCAGCTTCGGCAGCCCCAAATGAGGCAGCGACTGTAACAGAGCTAGCAACAGTTCCAACAACATTTGCCGCAGCTGTAAAACCATTTGCTCCAATTACAAGAATAAGAGTGCCCAACGTTGGAACTATCATAGCTTTTATAGCTTCCATTTTCACCCACATGATGTCAACCCAAGAGGTGAGCAGCCTCAAAATCACACGTTGCCAGGCAGCTCTTGGAGATCCCTCACTGTCAGCTTCTCGTTGTCCCACAGCTTTGGATTCATCCTCTCGGTGACGTCTACCATCCATTGTGGTGAATTCTACCGGTACATTGAAAACAGCATGCTGTTCTATCCGAAGAACCTGAACTGGAAGCTGCCCTCCTTGAAAAACAAATCTCTCTTTCATGCCCTGTACAGACAGAAGACCCTTCATCCTAGATTTGCCTTCACTATAGTCAACCATCCCATTTGAAGAACCAATTACAGTCGACAGAGGATATTCCTCAGAGATCTTCTGAGGTGAAGCTTATCCAACTATTTCAGATATATTAACTTCAGAAGCATTTGTTACACCAGGAATTATAGCAACACTTGGGCTTTCATTTGGGCTCACTCTATTTGCTGCTATTGCAGCAAGTTCAAGCTCCTCATTTTTGGATTCAGAACATAATTCATAATTAACAAGATGTTGAACCGGTTCCAACTGATGTCGTGTTGACTCCTCAACAGCGTGTTTTAGTGTATTATCACAACCAAATACGTCCAAGGGATGCACTCCAGATGGTGGACGAAGAGACAACGCATTATTTGACCAATATTTGGTTGAATTACAAGAAGTCCTCAACTCCACATTTTCCCTTTTTTCAGGTTGGACTGGCACCGCAACAGGGATTAGTGTGCCCGGAGCACCCCTCAAATCAATTATGTATTCACTTCCATCATCCATTTTAATCAAGTTCTCTGCTCCATTATCTGTGCTGGTATATAAACTGCCTTTCACCAGCATACACGGAAGGTTGATCCTATCAGCTAGTACCTTAAATAGCAAGGAGCAGTGATGGTAAAGTCCAACATCAACACGACCAAGGGGAAGAATGACAGTGTTTAAGGAATTCCTCAACTCATTACTTGTAACTCTACACCAACCAGTTTTATCCCACAGTGGAGGAATTGTTTTCTTGTCTGAGAGTCGATCTGTGAGGAATTGACGTGCAAATGGGGCCGCAATAGAGGCCAGTTGTGCCATCGTCTGGACCAAGCCGTCCACATCGATTATCAAGCATGAGATCCGGAATGGCAGGCTTGGAAGAGAGAGTTTGTTCAGCAAAACTAAGGTGGGGTTAGTGGGTGGTTGGGTAAGAGGTGATCGTAGGGAATGGGGTCGATTCGCATCCAGATTTTCCTCTCCCAGTTTTGTGGCGTCCGAGAACGATACAGGCGGCCATAGTGGGGACTCCCGGTGAAGTATCATTTCTTTAGGAGGTTCTGGAGGGACAGTGGAGACAAAGGGAGATGGCCGTGAGACCTCCAGGGTGTGAACAAACTGCTTGGGTGGAGGTAGGCAGAAAAAATGTGAACCGCCAGCACTATCGGTTCTATTAATTGAAATTAGAACCAAATTGATAGAGTGAAATGGAACGGCAGTAACAATCTGGACATCAGTTAATGCTGGTGATAGACAGGTTTGTGGCTGAGCAATATGGGGTAAAATTTCGAAGGTGAAAATCGTGAACGATGAGGAAGTTGGGAATTCACCCTCATTGGAGTCAGCCTCCGTAAATGGAACGAGAATCTGACCACCTTCATCCTCCGAGTCCCCATCTTTCGGTTTTGAGTTCTCAACCAGCCGCTCGGGTACAAAGTTGTGTGGATTAAGGAAATTTGGCAAAGTTGTGGCAGTGTGTGGCTTAGCACTTTGTGAATCAGAGGCTTCAGTCGAAGGTGAGAAGAATGAAACCAGGTATGGAAACCACGGTGGTTCTGGTGGCGTTGAAAATGAAGAGGAATTTGCGGTCGACAGGAGTAAGCGGTCGATACAGGAGTGCCGAATTTGTGTGAAGGTAGAAATGGAGGAAGCGATTCGAGTGATTCGAGCATCAGGTGATTGTACGGACGCATTGCTCGAAGTAATGATAGTTTGAGAAAAATTGGCAAAGGTGGAAATCGAAATCGGTGATGAAGTTGAAGACGACAGGGAATTTGTAGTAGGTAATGGTAGTCGGTCGAGGTGGTTGGGACGTGCTGACCAAATTTGTTCGGAGACTCGAGCCGGAACGGTTATTCGAGGAATGGATGGTGGTATGGAACCAGTGATGGAAGTAATTGCGGGAAGAGGATTGTGACAATGGGGAGACATCGGAGAGGAAGCTACAGGGAGAGAAGAGTTTACTTACCGTCGAGTGTCTTGCTCGAAGCCATGGAGTGAGTTGCTGAGTTCCACCATGGACGAGCTGAGCTCGGTGCAGGACGACCAGATCTGTACGGTTTGTAAAACCGCGGTGGACAAAGAGGCGCCAAATCGGTCGGTAGCTCGCCAGAGAGCCTTCATCTCGTTGGCTAGTGCGGCGATGGCCGCTTCAAGGGCGTCGAGTGCGCGTTCTTCGTTCTCCTCCGCTTTTGTCTCAATGAGAGCTCTTTCTGATGCGATCTCCATGGTGACGCCGGCGTTGATGCTGGAATTCCAACGGGAGAGGAGAACAGCGGAGGAGGGTGACGGGAAAAGTGCGCGAGGGAAGTAGGGAAAAGAGGGAAATAGGGAGAGGGAAAAGGGAAACCCGAGGGAGACAGAGGCGAGAGAGAGAGAGAGAATGAAAAGAGAGTAATAATTCCTTTTTTCCCATTAAACGCGTAACAGCCTATATGTACGGGAATGGGGGTCTTGTAACGGAAAACGGGGAACCAGGAACGGGATTCTCCAAGAAAACAAACCAAGGAGAAAATGAGAAAAGAAAATAATTAAAGGTTCGTAACAGGGTTTCTGATCCTTTCATGGATTTAGCTATGTGGCTAGCGTAGTTGGGAAGCCCCTCTTTGTGGATTCCCACACTGAAGCCTTGTCCCGCATCTGTTATGCCCGGATATGTATCGAGGTAAAGGTTAATACTGAGCTGCCATATTCTCTTGACCTGGTAGTTGGGGAGGATCGTAGCTCTGGCAAAGGATTCGTCTGTTAAGATGGATTTAGAGTACTCTTGGAAGCCTACCCTATGCTTTTACTACAACTTGTATGGCCACTCTAGTGATACTTGTAAGAAGGGTCATGACCCTATTCCTCCAGCGATCGGTGGATAGCGAGCGAGGGTAGTGATGCATGGTGTCGATTGCTGTCAATCACGTGGAAACTCTGTGAGAAGAAGACAGGGAGAAAAGGGAATTCCGGAGGGGAGATTCTGACAGAGAGAGGACGTAGAAGGAAAAGGGGAAAACAAAATGCAGTTTCAGAGGGTGTCAAAATGTTCAAGATTCTTCATTTATGCCCCCCAATGAGCACAGTGGTGGGCTTATATACAGTGGTGGGCTAGCGCTCACATCTTTACATGGCCATAATAGAAAATAATAGCAAGCTGAAAAAATAACAGAAAATAGTAGCTGTAGACATATATAGGGAGATGGAATAGCAATTTGAAACAGAAAATAATAACAGATATATGCACGTGTGCAAGCTATCTCTGAATTAAATGTAGTCTCTGAATTTAAAGGGGGTCCGAGTGATTTGAGTACTTCATCTAGTAGTAAATGGTTGACGTGGCGGTGATACTTCTAAGAGTGTTTCGGTAAGTCCCATAATATTGTTGTCCCAATTGAAAAAAACCTTGTCATCAAGGTTGAATTTCTTTCTTTTATCACTTAGGAGCTGTGTGAGATGAAAGTCTCATGCATGTTGAAAAATCTTGACAGAGTTCAGCAATAGCCTCCCACATGGCATGTTCGAGTGCCTGCGTACTCCATTAAACAAGCACTTGTGAGAGGATTTGATTGTTGCATAAAACCTTTCGAAATTCGAGGAGCCGTTTAGGTTGCAACAAGGGCTAGGAGCCCAAAGTTATAGTGGGCAACTCAAATTAATGCTCGTGATCACCCTGGCATTGTTTGAGCAGGGAGACATGGAACACATTATTTATTTCAGACTGTACCGGCAGCTATAGTCGATAGGCGACAACACCCACTCGCTCTAATAAATGGAAGGGCCCATAATAACGTTTGGCGAGTTTGTTGGACTGTCGATGGGCCACTGATGATTGGCGATATGGTTGGAGTTTCACGTAGACCAAGTTTTTGATCTAAAGTTTTTTACCCAGTAGTTGGGCATCCATTTGATTCTTTATATGGAGTTGCGCCCTCTGCTGATTGGCCTTGATAGCCACAAGAACATTGGAAAGATCAGTGAGCAGTTCGTCAATGGACGCAACAGGAGAGGTGCCCTGGACATAGTCAAATAGAGATAGAGGTGGACTCCCGTATACAGGCTGAAAGGGACTAATTTTGATAGAAGAATGCCAGACCGTATTGTAGCTCCATTCTATCCATGGTAACTACTAAACCCAGGAAGCAGGGTGTCCAGTAGCGAAGCAACATAGGTAGTCTTCCAGGCAACGGTCAACCACCTTGGTTTGCCCATTTGTTTGTGGATGGTAAGAGCTATTGTTGGATAATCGGGTGCCCTAGGATTTGAAGAGCTCCTTCCAAAATACACTCATGAAAGTGGGATTTCGATTTGAAACGATGTTTGCGGGAAAGCCATGCAGTTGGTAGATATCTTTGACAAAATTTTAGCCAGGTGAACAACCATAAAATGTGTTCCGAGGGGTGAGAAATGTTCGTATTTGGAGAGGCAATCAACCACAACCAGTATAATAGCCTTGCCGCATGAAGGAGAGAGATGTATAATGAAGTCCATAGAGAAAGATTCTCATATCTTATCCAGAATGGGTAGCGGCTGGAGCAATCCTTGCGGCGCCATATTAATGGGCATACCCGACAGTTGGAAACAAAATCCCCCACCTCCTTATGCATTTGTGGCCAATAAAACGTGGCTGCTATTCAGGTAAGAGTTCGCTAAACTCTTGCATGTCCTCCAAGGGGGAATCGTGGTACTCATGTAGTATCAATTCTTATAGGGCGGAATCGTCTAGGACCAAGATTCGATTTTTGTAGAAAATGAGTCCATCTTGCCATACATAGCTCGCATGATCCCCTGGGTGTTCTTGGATGGCTTTGGTGAATTAATCAGAAGCTGGGTGTCACAGGTAATATTTTCGTAGAGTTCACAATAGTGCAATTACTAGTTGTGATATTGCTTGTAGAGCCAAACATGATCTGATCAAGACTATGGAAAGGGCATCGGCTGCTCCATTTTCTCGGCCCGGCCAGTAGACAATTTTGAAATCAAACCCCATTAATTTATTAATCCAGCGTTGTTGATCTGGAGTATGTATTGGCTACGTCAGCAGTGTCTTGAGTGGTTGATGATCCCTTTGGGTAGTAAACTTACCGCCCAATAGATACTGTTGCCATTTATTCATAGCGTTAATGATAGCACATAGCTCCTTCATGTAGGTGGAGGAAGCCCGTAGCTTTGGGTAGATTTGTTTACTAAAGAAAGCAATGGGATGGCCATCTTGAAGTAGGATGGCTCCGTTGCCTTGTCTCGACACATCTATCTAAATCACGAAGGGTTTGGAAAAGTCATATAAGGCCAGCACTGGGGTGAATGTGAGAGTAGCCTTAAGGGAGTTAAAGGCGTGGTCAACTTTTGAAGTCCATAGGAAGGAGTGTTTCCACAGTAATTGGGTCAAAGGAGCAAATATTTGGGCATAACGTTTAACAAATCGTCGAAAATACTCGGCTAGTCCTAGAAACCCACGCAATTGTGTAATTGTGGTAGGTGTCGGCTAGTCTTAGATAGCCTTAATTTTGGCTGGATCCACTGCCACTCCTTGCTCCAAAATAATGTGACCCAAATAGAATAGTAAAGTCCACCCAAATTCACATTTGGATTGTTTAGTAAAGAATGTATTAGCACGTAAGATGTGCAAAACCTGTGCAAGATGATTGAGATGTGTATCCCATGAAGAGCTATACACTAATATATCATTAAAGAAAACTAGAATAGACTGCCTCAGCACCGGACAGAAGATCATATTCATTTCGGACCGAACTGAAGAGGGAGCGTTGGACAATCGGAAAGGCATGACTAGGAATTCGTAATATCCTTCATGAGTGCGAAAAGTCGTTTTGTGGGCGTCTTTAGCATGAACGCGCATTTGGTGATATCCCACTGGCAAGTCCAGCTTGGAAAACACCCGAGACCTAGACAATTTGTCCAGCAGCTCATCCACTATTAAAGTGGGGAACCAATCTTTAACTATAACAGCATTAAGAGTTCGTTAATCCACATAAGATTGCCAACTCCCATCTTTTTTTCTTGACAAGTAATACTAGCGACGAAAAAGGGCTGATGCTGGTTCGGATAATACCCTTGTCTAAAATTTCTCAGATCATCTGTTCCATTTCTGCTTTTTGGAAGTGGGTGTACCGGTAGGGCTTTACGTTTATAGGTTATGTGTTTGATTTTAGTGGAATGCAATTATTTGTAGAACATTGTGGTGGTGACCTGTGTGGAATTGAGAAAACATCGGTAACTACTAAGAGGAGGTGACAAAGAGCCATAAGGATGGGAGGCAACGTTCGAGGGTGAATGATTTAGAGAGGGAATTGAGGAGGAATTAGTTTTCAGTGAAGGGTCCAAAATAGGTGTGATTGTTAGTTTGACATAGGTGGCGGCAGAATTAGTCATCTCACTGTGTCGAAACTATCTCAAGGTCATGGATGAAATGGTGGCCTGTTGGAGCCCATGTAAAGTGATGGATGAAATGGTGGCCAATTGGAGCTCGTGTAAAGTGAGCTGAGTTTCGACATAATCATATAATCAAAACTCATCCATAAGACTTTATAATCAAATAGCACAAGGCTAATAGTGGCTAGCCATTGCACCCCAAATACCACATCAGCCCCTTATATAGGTAATAAGTAGAGATCCATTTGAAACTTTGACCAATCTAGATTAATGAGGACATTGGAGCATATGCCTTCGTAATGTAGGGAGTCCTTGTTACAAACTATGACGTTAAGATACTAAGAAGGCCCGATGGTCAACCTTGGCTTTTTAGCCAGCCGAGTCTGAAGAAAGTTATAAGTGAAACCACTATCTACCAAGATAATTGTTGATTGGCCAACTACTTGGCCTTGCAAGCATAATATGAAAAGGATAAAATGACCTTCTAGAGCATGAAGAGAAATGGTTGGGGTGGTAGTGGGTGTTGGAGGAAGGGATTCCGAGTCAAGAGGACTTGCTATTGGTTGTTCCTGAACAATAGAGTCGTCCTCAACTAGCAGTAAATCCTTGAGGGTGTGCCTTCGTCTTCTTCCAGCATACACAGGAACTGTGGAGGGTTATAGCGATGGCCGGGTAATTTTTCATCACAATTGAAACACAACCCTCAGTCACGCCGAGATGCCATTTTAACTGGAGTGAGTTTCTTTATGCATAATATTGGAGGAAGGCTAGAAGAAGTAGTAGAAGAAGACCGCAGCGTGTTGCCAGGTTATGAACTGGATGTTTGGAAGTTGGTGGCCAGTGGGTGGGGGAGCACCCTGTATCAAACTTTTCATCTATTAGCTTAGTCATGCCGATATCCTCTGGCAGAAATATGAGTTTTAGCAACAAAAGCTCCCATCATATATCGTTTCGTAGGCCTGATATAAAATAGTTCAATAGATTCATAATAGTGAGACCAGTAGTACGCGTGAAGAATGCCTCAAATTCTGTCATGTAGGTGGTGACAGTAGAGGTTTGCCAAAGCTTCCAGAGCATGGCTTCAGGGTTTGAGTATGTGGACGGCCCGAATCGAGCTCCAGTCACAAGAAAATAATTCCCAGGTGAAAAGTTGTCTGGTGGGGTGCATCTAATGGTACCATTGGAGAGCCGAGTCAGTCATGTCAAATGCAGCGATTGTCAATTTTTGCTCTGGTTGGGTTCCACAATAATGGAAGAAGTGTTCAATCTAAAAAATACAGTTAAGCACGTTATCCCCAGATAAAAACCAAATTTTGAGCTTGGGTAGACAAACAGAGATAGCTAATTGGAAATCGGATGTTGCACGTTGGAAGAGCAGTAGGGTATGAGGCGATTGGTGGGTAAGGGCAGAAGAAGTCACCAGAAATGATGGGGAAGTAGGAAGCAATGGTGGATTTACTGGTGGTGAGGGTGATTTGTCAAGTTGAAGCAAAATCTCAGAGAGGGGTTTTTGTATATGCTTAGTTGCAGAAGTATTAGTGGCAATACTTTTACCATGTTGTTGTACGGTCGCCACTACCTTCTTCAAATCTTTCGAAATGCCTACAATGGAGCATTCGAGGGCCTTGTAGCGCATCGTCATTCCTTCTGCCATTATCTCAATGAAAGTATCAATTGATGTGTGACGCCGGTTGCTGCGACCATTTGGGAGCTCTGTGAGAAGAAGAGCAAAGGTGAAAGGGAATTGGGGAGGGAAGATTCTAACAAATAAATGAAGTAGAAGGGAAAGGGGGAAACAAGACAAAGTTTCAGAGGAAGTTGGGAAGTTTAAGATTTCCTTCATTCCCCCCAATGAGCACAATGGTGGGCTTATATACAGTGTTGGGCCAGCGCCCGTGTCTTCACATGGACATAATAGAAAATAATAACAAGTGAAAATAATAACAGAAAATAGCAACTGTAGACATGTGTAGGGAGATGGAATAACAAATTGAGACGGAAAATAATAACAGACATGTATGTGTGTAAGCTATTTCTAAATTAAATGTAATCTCTGAATTTAAGGAGGGTTCAAGTGACCCGAGTATTTTGTCTGGCATTAGGTGGTTGACGTGGCGGTGATGCTTTTGAGGGTGTTTTGATGAGTCCCGTGATGGGCAGCGGGTGACCATGCAACCGTCCAGGAAGAGTAATATTTAATAGTTGGGTGGGTAGGCCTCAAGCAATCTCTTTAGATGTCAACGGGGAGGCCCGCACTTCTAATCTCTATCCCCGTCGTCCTCCGCCCGTCCAATTTTTTGGGTCAAAGAAGTCGACAACCGTGATGCGTTTGGCATTCACTTTTCAATTTCTTCAACGATCCCGACGACAAACGCGTACGGCGTGCACAGCTCAATTTTCGGACTTTCTGCTGCTTCCCGCTGTTACATTGTACTTTTATAATCTTGATCAACTACTGAAATATATAACAATTGCAAAGATGTTTAATACTTAGCTAATGCTTTTAAAAATATTACATTTGGTAGGGAGTAGATTATTTTCTTGAGCAGATCTAAATAGTGTTGAGTTTGGTCTTTGTAGTTTTAAATTTGCTTCCTACGTACTACAATAAAAAAATTTGAGGTAAGAAGTAACGAGACTCGTTCTCTAATATATTATCTAATACTCAAATTAATAATTTTTTCTTAGAAAGAAAGATTATAAAGTAATTAATGGAAATAAAAATAGGATGTGAATCAGTGTATATTAAGAGATCTTTGCTCCACTCAGTGTACTCGTACATTGGAACATCTTTTTTTTTTTTCTTTTCTTGCTTTCATCCCCTTAGTTTTGGAAGAATTATATTTATAATCGAAATTCTTATTCATACATTGAGTCATTTCAAAATAACTATTAAGAGGTATTACTTTTGAGTATGTGACTGTCATATCAATTTAATAAAGAAACCGTATCGTTATTAATGATTTTTGAATCGGACTACCTATTTGCTTGTTATTATTCTTTAACTTTTTTGTAACTGACTGTTTGGATTGAATCTTTTCGTTAACGGCCTAGAAAAATGTTATTTGGCTGATTTGAATGGCTTCGTTGCTATTTCAATTTGGCTGTTAAAATCTAGATATCTTATCAGATTTATATTTGGTCAATTTACCTCATCAAATATAAAATATATAGATAATGTCGGATAAATGGTTGACCTCAGTTTTGTTAAATGGTTGACCACTCGTGCTGACTTTTGGATATTTCTTGCAGGTAGCTGTTTTGCAGGTAGCTGTTTTCATTATATTTTCGGCTCATTCCTTGCCCCTAGTCTGTTAAATGGTTGACCTCATTTTTGTTTTACATATGATATCAGTTGACTTCCTTCCAATGAGTCAAAAATCTTGCTAGATCCCCGTGTTTCTCATAAAACGTACACCGGAATCATCATTCCTCTGTCCTCTGCAAAAATGGCGTTCAAAATTGGTGCTGCGATCGCAGTACTCTTCTTTTATCATGCTCGTGCTGTGTTATTCGCAGAAACGGCTCAAACAGGAAGCTTGCAAACCGAAATCAAAGCCTTGATGGCCTTCAAGGGCTCAATTACCGAAGACCCACTCGGCGCTCTTGCTGATTGGAGCGACACTAGCCATCATTGCAACTGGACGGGCATATCCTGCGATCCTTCTTCGAGCAGCGTCGTTTCGATTTCTCTGGAGCAGCGGCAGCTCAGGGGCACCATCTCTCCGTTCATCGGAAACCTCTCCCGGCTCAAG
>JAODPA010045523.1:0-11786 GCA_025585075.1 Nepenthes mirabilis | reverse complement strand
AAAGAGGAACAAAAACTCTCCAAATACTATTGCATCTGTCACAAGAACCAGTGAAACTGCAACAGTTCATTCCCATTACAAAGTAATATATGACATAAGGCACCCGTATGTCCTGAACTTGTTAACTCCAGCATCAAGGTATCGAGCATAAATTGTTTGCCAAGAGGACCACTAAAATTACTAATGGATTAAAAGAAAAGGCGAAATAAGATTCATGAGAGTTCAGACAAACAATTTACCTGGAAAAGAGTGATGACATTTACATATGGAAAATTGTATGAAGACAGAGCTGCTTTATTAAACATCACCAGCAGAACTGCAGAGCAATTGCCAAATAGCCAACATAAGTCAAAATTACAAATATCAAGGGCGATCCTTCAAAACTATAGAGATAATGAAAATGGACACAGCAGATTCTGAGAAAAGCTGAGTATAAAAACAATAGGGAACGGGTGAAATTTCCTGCTCATTTCAGTTCAAAAGGTTTATTCATCAAACAAACATTAAAATGGACGAAATTGAAAATGTTGACTGTAAGAAGCCAACATGCATGATTTGCAATTTTGCATGATGACATATAGATATGGCTGTCTTCTTCCCTTTCTTTATGCTTCCTTTAGGAGCTGGGGTACAGGCAAGCAAATTTATCCCCTCTCCCCTGAATAGTACAACTTGTTACATCAACGAATCTGCTGGTATGAGAATAAAGCTTCTGTTTCCTTTANAAAAAATTTTCAACTTCTAATTTAACTACTTATATAAAAATATAAGATTATAAAGTAAATAGATGCACTCTTATTCCCCACTTAAGAGTTCGAAATTGCAACTCATTTGAACAAAAAAGGCCATGAAACAGACCATTTACAGACATAGTTTGAATCGAGTTGATGACCAATTGAAATTAAAGAGTTACACAACTTAGAAGCCGCTTAAGGTATCAAAGATTACAACTAAAGTCGACCATGTCTAGATGTATGTGCCTAAGCATGTGTGCATAGAAATTATTTAAAAATACTTCTTCACTTCCCGTTAAGCTTACAATATGCATACAAGCACGAACCCAGAAATCCAAGACACTGACCGAGTATATTGAACTGAAACCAGAACATGATTACGATCCAAATAAGAATAAAGCTAGATTCGCATACAAAAATAATTGTAAAAAAAATAGAAAAATACTTTATTTACAACCATTTTATAATATTTTCAAATAACTCAACTTATTTTAAAAAATACACATAAAATTGCAAACAAAAAAAATTGAACCCAAAAATCCATGAAGAAATTTTATAAATCTTCTTCAAATTATTATATTTGTAGTGAATATGAGTTTATTTTAAATAAATAAATAAAAATGAAATGTACAGTGACCGTAAATGTAACAAAATTCAAAGTAGTATAAACAAATGGAAGCTTCCACGTACCATATCGAATGGAAGCCCACCAAACACAAGCCAGCCAAGTCCAATTGTAAAGAGATCCTGCCAAAATCCGTACAGCAGTCAGAAAAATCATTGAAGGAGACGATGCCATCAAGAACGCCAACACCGCAGAAATGGCGGCAGTAAGGAGAACGCTTCCACGCAAATGAAATCGGCTTGAAATGCATGGCGCTCTCGCCGTCATACCAATTTTTTCCGACAATTATGTGATAAATGTATAATATATTAATTTATTGGTCGAAATATCAGCATAAGATTTCAATTTTAAGATTTTTGTATAAAACTGTTCATAAAGGTAAAATATGATGAATTAATATCAAATCTCAGTATTTAAGTTAGTTTTAATATAGCCATAAAAATAATATATTTGCATGCAATGCATGCGATATTGATATTTTAATCATTTTGTAGTGGACATATCAGTATTGCGCAAAAATATAGCCTACATGGGCCAGTAATGAAAACTTGTAGAGTTACAGTTAAATTTATAATTATAAGTTTATTTCTTCTATAATATGTCTATCTAGGCTTCCATAACGCATAATCATTATAAAAGAGATTATCTACTTTGAGTTTAGTCCAATCCCAGAAAATAATGATAGAGATTTTTTGTTACACCAAAAATAATAAAACAATAAAGAATAATAATCTGACTGATTAAGCAGTCAGTATCTCATATAAATCCATCACATCAATACCCATATATCTGGTGCTTCAAAAATTACTTTGGATGTCAAGGAGATACCAAAATGCAGTCATATAAAAAAAGGAAGAATAATCTCACAATTTAATAATAGAACCACCACTACCTATTTAGTTCAAAATAATAATGATCATAAAATCTATAAAATTTTAGTTGCTGGATTCTCTGACACTTAAAAATTTTGATGAGATAATGTCCTCACATCACACAACAAACGATACATGTTAAGGCATACTATGATTAAGTGTCAGAAGAGGAGTAGTACGCACCTTCAAGTTACCACAAATACTCTGTGTGAGTGCCGAATTGAGAGTAGTATTAAGAAACACGGTGTAATTCAATAAGAAAGCCATTATACAAGAAAGGAGCATCACAACCTGCCAAAAGACATGGTAAGATTTACGGTCATAAAAATTGAGTAAGGTGACTAATTTGATGTAAGTGTTGCTTAGAATTCATTCCTTGATATTCAACATGAAATAAAAATGGTGAATCTTAAGATACGGATAATATTTTATTGGAAGATCACGGTGAAATATGTAATGGATAATATTCATAACTATAAATGTTGATTAAGATGACTAATTTGATATGATGTGAAAAACATAGTAAGATTAAGATTTGAAATTATAAATATTGATTAAGATGACAAATTCAATATAAGTATTACTCAAAATTCATTCCTTGATATTCAACATGAAATAGAAATGAAGAATCTTAAATTTCAAAGGATGTTTTATTGGGATATTGTGGTAACAAGTTTGAATTACAGGATTGAACATATCAACTTATAATATAAGGATTTTTATTTGTTTATTTTCACGGTCTGATATTCTCGTGTATTGATTTACCCTTTTCACGTACCATTAGAAGGTTCTTGTCGAAGGAAGTAACATATATCTGCTAACACTGCATGTCATCTCAACAAAAAGAATGAAATATTTATTGTATATATCAGTATTGAGTATTTTGATTTTATAGTAATATCTCAATAGCTGTTATATTAACGATATATTGGCTGATATCTCTTCCAATTTAATTTGTTTAGCTTCACAAAAGAAACTTATAATCTATATATTCGGTATCAATATCTATTATCCGATATAACTAATAATGATTATATAAAACATTTAGTGAAGACCAAATGTTTCTCTTTGTAAACACCCAATAGAGTATTTAGTAGAAGAAACTACATGGTATTTGCAAATGAAGCACCTGAAAGCCGAGAGATAATAGGTAAGTAAAATTAATGATTTTCTCCAAATCACCATGGATGAAGGTCCAGATAAGCAAAATGGGTCCACATATAATTCCTGCAAACAAATGCAGGCGAAAATTCACAATTTGCAATATGAGTACTTCGAATCGTGCAGAAACTTGACCAATTTGATTTATGTTGCAATGAACATATCTGCCTAGTATAATATCTATAAAATGAAATATCAGTTGATATATATTATTATCAAGAGACCCAATATCGACATTTTTAATATTTTAACAAAATTACGATATAATTTTATATCGATGATATATCAATCGATATTTAAAATATCGATATATACACCCAACGTATGCAATAGATCGACGATATTTTTTTCATCCATTTTATTTTACAAATAAAAAATTGTGTCGAATGTGTTTGATATCGTTATGTATCGTCTGTTATAATTGATACTAATACGAATATAACGGCAGATTTTTTAATCCATTACCTACCATTGGACCACATTAGGCCAAAGCTATTGAGGCCGCTAGATTTACCTGAAGATAAAATAACATGAGGCAACTTATATCAATATCAAAGAAAGGCTAATTTTATGGAAGAATGAGAGACTGAGAATTGAAAGAGGAACATCTACCTACACGAGCTATAGAAGCGAGATATATGGCCGTACAAACATTTGATATAAATACAATAGCATAGCTGTAGGTGTCAAATGACAAGTCTCGAGCTCCGGCAACAAATGCACCGAGTACAATTATGGACACACTGATAAAACTCAAAGAAATAACCGTTATAATCAGTATCAACAAACTTAATCTTCATTATAATATATTATATAATTAAAAACTCTNATAAATATATATATATATATATTATACACAAATGAACAAGCATGCAAATCAAGTTATGTCATTAGGCAACACATTTCACATTGTCACAAAAAATTACCAATATCTTTAATTAAAAATTATAGAAGAAATGATACTTACCTGCCAACAATAAAACGTGAGCATTTCTGACCTGTTAAAAGATATTCAACAACCATCGTAATAGCTACAGTAGTACGTCTGAGAGTCGTGTACATTGGCACATTTATACTGCGTACGGATTCCATTGAGGCCACCTGGATGCAAGAAAGTAGGCCTTATACTATGAAACGATGCATTTTGCTTATAACCAAAATGATAAGCATCTGTTTACCTAGCATTTATGCATACCATGTAGAGCAAATAAGACAGTGACAGAGGAAGAGTGCGACCCAACGTCTTTAGCGGTACAAGAGTTACTGGGTTGTTGTTGACAGTCATGAACTCACCGGTGGTAAAGGAAATGATGTTCCATCGTCTCATTACATAGAGAATTAAACATGAGCATATCATCTGTGACAAACACATAATTGTTAGCAGCTTACAGTTTAACCCACTTGAGCAAAAATCAAAACCTCAGGTCAGATTATAGTCCAAGTTAATGCCTGGAAAGACAACAGATTAGCCTCCTTTTTTAACTTTCTTTCTTTCTTTTGCCAAAAACAGGAAGTACAATAGCTGAATGATTTCTTGGTAAGTCAGCGAGAGAAATATTACCAGTGACAGCTGTTTGTAAGAAACAGGGGATTAGACCCACATAAATCATATTCTTAGAGAAGGATAATCACACGATAATAAGAAAATTAAAAATTTATGAAAATATAAAGATACACAATCTTATTAATAAAATGAATATTTAAGAACCAATAAGTTCGAAAGAAAAACTTTTAGATTTCTAAAGGAGTAACAAATAAATTTACTAAAATAGTCAATTTACATCTTTATTGGTATATATGAGCTCGATTTTAAGTAACTCATCTTGATATGTGATCAATATTAAAAAACATGTTGAATTTTCTTACCTAGAAACCGATCTGCACTTATGAAATCTTCTTTTACTAACTTATAAATTTTTAATACTGTCTAATTTCAGCGTTCTCGCCAATAACATAACTCTGAAGACTAACATAGTAAAGATATGTAAATAGGTGGTATGGTTGGGAGAATTTTATAGGCATGAGAAGCAAATTATAAGGTTATGATGAAATTCTCTTAACTCGATGGAGCTTTTCTTATAAGGATATCTCTCCTACTTAATCAGACAAAAGTTCCATAATAATGAGAGGTTAATGGTGATTTTTTTAAAGAAGCTCGATCAAAGTAGTTCAGAAAAATGGTAAGAGTGAGGTAATATGCTTTTTGATAAAGTGAATGTTGGATAGAAGTTTTCAACTAAAATACTTCTCAAACGGACATTACACATATATCAAGTACTAAACCAATATCTTTTATTCAATTTCGCATCTGACTTCGTATTGAGATTTTGAATCTAATCTATTTATTCTCTTTTCCATAACATCTCGGTGAGGCCAATTCCATGCCCATTCAATCTTACTCTCCCTCGGTCGTAGAAAAAAGAGTAAGCAGCTAAAACTTAAGCTCCATAATGCCTTTCTCTGGGTACACAAGAGAGTCTAAACCTGAAATTCCTATCATCACAACTAGTGAATCAATCTGTTGCGTTTATGCCCAAACGGTGAGGCCTTATGCGGAGGGGCCCAATAGCACATTCGTCACCTTAAACGCATTTCTGTATTGGCTGAATCATTCTAGAAGTCTAATTGGTAGAACCGGTGAACTACGCGAGCCTATTAGATGCAATGGTACGGTGCTCAGTGCACCCATTTTCTTGATCCAGTCTTTTCTTCACTTCGGTGGATAATCACTTACTAACAAAAACGGAGAACAAGCATACATGCTCAATTAAGTACACATCAAGTATAAGGCCTATATTTTGCTCAAGCAACCTTTAAGTGCATATAGAATATGAATAAACCGATCCTTCAAATCTATGAGGACTATTTAAATATTTAATAATTTATTATAAAACTTACCCAAACAAAAATCCTACCAGGTGCAAATGATTCATAAAACAGAATTAACTCATTCACAATTTAGGAACACTACAAAGTATTAAGTCTACTTGAACACTTTTCTCCTTTGCTAAATAAAGCAAGTTTGTCACTCATTGTAGATGTTAGGGTCATTTTTATAATTGACATATTTCGTAATTATATGTAATCTTGTATCGATATCGGGTTGTGTTTCATTAAAATGGTGTATCAATACATTTTCGTAACTATCTGTTCCGGTTTCAAGAAATACTGCTCGAGCTAGAAATCTTGAAACCTTGCGCTCGCCGTGCACTTTCCACCTGCTCGAGTCCAAAATCCCAAAGCCCTGCGCTTGTCATGCGATCGAGCCCAAATTTCGAAAACCCCCCGCTCGCTACTCGCTTCCTTTCTACTCGAGCGCATATACGGTTTCTCATAAAACCCTCGGTGCACTCGCCGTGCGCTTGAGCTGCAGTCGAGCGCCGCGACAATGAGCAAATTTTTTAAAACGTTTTTCAAGCCCTTTATAAATATACTCATTATTTTCAATTGCCTAAAAGCTGAATCGCTGCATTTTGGAGTGCCTCTTTTGAGAGAAATTCTTTTCTTATTTCATTATTCTTACTCCAATAGAGAAAATTGAAACTCTATTGTCGTGTTTCATATTCTAACGGTTTTTCTCACCATGTCTCTTTACCGATTTTATTCTCCTGCTTGATAACCTTCGTGACGACATTGGTAGCGTGGACTTTGGGTTCCAGTGGTGTTTGGCAATTCAAGTCGCACGAAAGAGAAGATTGACGTGAAGATTAAAAGGCGTTCGATTCCGTTGCCGTGGGCAAATCTAATGGGTTTCTTGGTAGAGATTATAAGATGGGAGTAAGTCGATTAGGTTAGCGCGTCGTTACCACCCAATCTGTATGTTAATTTTTATAGTGTATTTCTTCCCTAACCGTTGAAACCTGGAGGATTTTTCTCAATTATCATGGGTATTGAGTTTTTCCTTCATCATCAAAAAGATTATCTTTTAATCATTATTATTGCCTTCTTTTTATATTCATATTACTCGTATCGTCTAGATATAAATATTCTTTACGTGTATTGAATATTTAATTTTGTACTGTTTCTACTAATATTACACGGGGTCAAAACATTGTTGTATAATTTGGGATAAAAATCTCTTTTTCAATTAGTATCAGAGACTTATCCCGATTTATGACCCCCGATCTAGATGTATACGAGTGGATCGCTCTTCATACCTCTCTTCTTTGATAGGAGTAATTATACCTATTGAAAGGTTCGGATGAGAGCCATCCTCAAATCAATGGATGAACGCGTGTGTGTTAGTACCCAAATTGAGTGGACTCCACCCAAAAGTGATGATGAACCAAAAGTTTTGTCTTGTAATTGAAATAGTAAAGGATTACATGTTATTTTTATGGTCATATCTCCCGAAGAGTTTAAACGCATATCTATGTGTGAGACTGCAAAAGATACGTGGGATATATTTGAAATCACTTATGAAGGAACCAAACTTGTAAAAAATTTAAAATTGCAAATGCTAACTATTAGAGTTGAAGAAATTTATATGAAAGATAATGAAATTTTTGATGAATTCTATACTCAATTGAACGATATTGTGAATTCCACATTTAATTTAGGAGAATGAATTTCTGAAAATCAAATTGTTAGAAGAGCTCTTAGATCACTAATTGAACGATTTGGACCTAAAGTCACCGCAATCGAAAAAAGCGTAAAGATCTTGATTAAATGAAAATTAAAAAACTTGTAGGATCTCTCCAAATTTATGAGCACACACTTCCACGATTAAGGAAATAAAAATCAATTGCTCTAAAATCAAGTAGGGAAGAGTGAAATCGGGACTCCGATAAAGAATCATGTAGCGATGACGATTTTTCTTATTTGCTAAAAATTTTAAAAAATTTTTGAAGAAAAATAAATCTTCATTAGACAAACCAAATGTGGATTTAAAACAATTACCTAAATTTGAGAAGAAAGACCGACGTGAAATTAATGACTCCAAATCGAAAAATACCTAAGGAGTTCAATACCACGAATGTAAATGTTTTGGCCACTATTGAGCTTGAAAAAGTACTTTTTGTGCTAACGTGAACAATCAAGTTTCGACCCCGATAAATAATATAGCGGAAACAAAAATAATAATAAATATCCAATACTCGTAAAGGATATTTAGTGCTAGATGCTAACGAGATAACAAGCATGCACAATATAAATAACGATGAACAATAATGATAAAGACACGATTTTTGGTGACGAAGTGAAAACTCGATACCCACGGTAATCGAAAAAAATACTCCGGGCTTCAACGGCCAGGGAAGCAATGCACTATGAAAATCAACTTACAGATCGGGTGAAAATGACGTGTTAACCTAGCCGACTTACTCCCGTTACGTGATCCCTACCAAGGAACTCCTTGGATTTACCCGCGGCAACAGAACCGGACCCCTTCCGGTCTTCACGTCAATCTTCCCCCGAACCACTTGAATTGACGATCACGATCGAGTCTCCTTCTTCAACGCACCTACGTCTCCAACGAAGGTAGAAGGATACAAAAGTTTGAATGGAAAAGGAAAAGTGATGAGAAAACTCTTTAGAACATGGAGTTCAAAGTTGTAACTTTTGGTTTTCTCAAGTTCTCAAGAGAAGCTAAATCAATGAAACATGAAAGGCTTTCTTCTCAAGTTTAACGGCTCCACAAGATATCAACAGAGGCTCTGGCGTGCTTAGGGTTTCAAAAGTGCATGATTTGCAATTTTGCATGATGACATATAGATATGGCTGTCTTCTTCCCTTTCTTTATGCTTCCTTTAGGAGCTGGGGTACAGGCAAGCAAATTTATCCCCTCTCCCCTGAATAGTACAACTTGTTACATCAACGAATCTGCTGGTATGAGAATAAAGCTTCTGTTTCCTTTATGCCCATCTAATCTAAATTTCTCATTCTGATGATTTCTTTATAATAGGACCTTTTCATTATCATTCAGAAAGTCAAGTCTTCCTCTCTGCCAAAATATGGCATACAGAGCAACTAGAAAAGCACATCTATGATCGTTCTAAGGGTTTTTTCCCCACGTTTCTTTGCAGTACAATTTTCATCTTCGTTGATTTCTTTGTGATTCATAGGATCAAGTTATTATTCTAGATATGACAATGTAAGAAACTAACAACACGAAAACAAACTAAGAAGCGCTCCACCTGGAAGTATTCAAGTTCTATTATCATAATGTCACCTGCTGCTGCTGCTCTACTAGCTAAGTTCCCTACAAACTTTTAATGGCAACAAGAAACTACATCAATAACATAATCCCTCCCATTTTAACAATTAAAGTTGTCGCATTATTCTGCTTATGAGTTGCTTGCTTCTGATATAATTAATCAAAATCTGACAACAAAATTACTATGGACCGTTTTGCTCCCATTTTTTGTTTAATGGATCATCCCACGTATATCATGAGCTCAAAGAATACCAACACAAGAAGTCGACCTAAACAATTTATACACCTACAATTTTCAAGAGATAATGTAAAGCCAATTGTATTCCTGCCAAAGCACATAAAAATGTTTAGTGATGAAGAGATACAAGAACCCCCCCAAAATCAAAAGCCACCCACATCACTTCCAAAGAAACACTTAGGATCCTTTTGGACCCCAAGAGAGGATAAGGAACAATAACTTTGGTCCATAATAATGTTTCTCCGATGAACTTTCTTCATCATTTTTTTTCCCTTATTTGTTTCAAACAGTACCTTGAATTTTGACGTAGCCACAGCAACACCAAGGAAGCCACGACTATCACAATGTGGGTCTGCTCGAATTCTTATGAGTGTATTTAAATAAATTTCCATCGAGCTACATAAGCTAAATATATAGATTTTCATCATCAAACAGTACATAGCTACACATGGCCAAAAAATAAGAGAAATTACAAACATGCCCTGAGTGGATGACTGTAGTTGCATAAGTAACAGGAGTAAAGATTCTGTCCAGTAATGGAGGCGTCCATCACATTTTTCACCCATTACTGACTAATTGTTGAGTTCACATGATAAGATGTAAAGTGTACAGGACACTGCAATCATCGGATAAAATCCTAATCACAGGATAAGAGGATAAGTACAAAAAAGGTAGAGATGTTTCAATTACACAACCTATATCTATTAGTACTACATTATTCAAACATTGTGCATAATAACCCCAAGTAACAGTATTGCACGACTGCCATTTCAAGCTGATTTTTGTACTGAATCATCAAAACACATCCATGCCATTAGAGGCTTAAAATTCACAATAAATGCCAAAAAAAAAAACAAAAGATCTTCTAACTAGTGCCAAAAGGGATGATACTTAAGAAGACATTTTAGGTACATAATCCCAAATTTATTATCATATAACTTGCGTAATATTTGTCAAAAATCACTTAATTATTCTTTTTAAATTGTAAGTTTCGTCTGGGGCTAATACAACCCCGTCGATCAGCTTCGTGTTTAAATTTAGATCATCACTTAATAAGCTCCTCATACTCATTTTTTGATTTTCATTTTTGGCATAGAGGAGGCCCATGAGAAATTATTAGTTGATCTAGGGCTAATAATCTACTGTCTCGTAAACTTATACCACCAAGGAGAAAAAACTAATCCCCAGTAAAGGTTTTGTGAGAGAAGGAACCAACAATCAACGACATATACTACAACTTTAGCCAACCATATCCTCTTCCCCAAACTCTGAAGCGGACGGGATTTCACCCAGGAAAAATACGAACAGATTTTTACAAGCTAAGCTAGCCAACATCCACGGAATCGAATGTTAGTACTACCAATAGAAAGAGCAGGGCTGTGGAATTCTGAAAGAGAGAAATAGAAAAGCTATCAAAAGTGGTTAATAACGTTGTCATGGAATTTTCTTCTTTTTCTTCTTCTTCTTCTTCTTCTTTTTTTCTTGGTTGGTGAGAGACGATAGAATTAACCTGCAGAAGCCATGTAAGAAAGGGCTGCGTAAATGCCTGCCCTCGTCATGCCTTTTTGGCGGCCATTTTCGAGCCTGGACCGATCGGTTTCAACAAGGGTAAGTGTCTGATTCTCGGAAGAAGCCATGGTTATGGGTGTTTCGACTCTCTCTCTCTCTCTCTCTCTCTCTCTCCCTTGGCGATGAACAAGAAGATCGATTTATATTCCAAAAAGGACACTGTTCTAACTGCTTCTGAACCCCGTCAGACGGAAAGACGAACAGTGAGGCGGAGGAGAATCTTCTCAGTGGAGGAAGTAATAGGGCTTTGAAATGGAGAGATTTCTACGTGCCGTTGGTGTTCTATCGTACAGTAAAATTTTGACACGTCAAAGCGCATCAACTCGTGATTTGATTTTCTTCGGATAAGTATGTAGTTGGGGGAACACAGCATTTAGCCCGACAGGGGAAATTTTTTACTGAATTAATTAATTATTAAATATTATGTTGAATT
>JAODPA010045512.1:0-11784 GCA_025585075.1 Nepenthes mirabilis | reverse complement strand
TAAGCAGATCAATTTAAATAATTAATTAAAATTTTAAATATTATTCTAATAAATCCTAAATTAGAGTTTGACAAACTAGATATAAGTGGAACCCACGAACGACCCACATATAATTTCATTGGATAATTATTTGGACACTCAATCATAACCTGCTCCAACTATGATGACTTATCAAATCCTAACTGAAAACCGACAAGGTTTCTGTGAGGTTTCAGGTTTAAAAATTTGATAATGATGAGGTGATTAGTATACTAATAATCAATACTAAGCCTATTGAACGAATAAGGTTGGGTATCGGAAGAAAAATCGAGAAAAAGTTCGGGTTCGTGCTGCTGAAGCGCTGCCTGCAGGCTTGCGCCTGCTGCGCGCTCGAGCAGTGGCTCGAGTGCGTTTTCCAGAATTGCGCCCGCCCGGTAGCGACTCTAGCTCCGCTCGAGCGTGTTTTCCAAAATAGCGCCAACCTGATGCTCGCTCGAGGCGCGCTAGAGCGATGGCGCCTTTTTAAGTCGCATCGTGCTTCTTTTTTCTCATTTTCCCACGAGCCTAGCAGCTTCTAGAGAGAGAGTGTGTGCCGATTCTAGTGAGAGAAGGGAGGAGATCGAGGCCGTGGAGTCCAAATCCGTCCAAGAGCTAGTTATAAAGGCGAAAGCACGCGTCGAGGCAAGTGTTCTCATACTCGCTTCTCGTTCCCTTTCAATGTTTCGTTTGATTTTTTGGGTATTCTTGTGTCGATACCCACTATAAATGTTAGAATCATGAAACCCAAGATTAATGACCAGGGAATATGTAGTTATTTGTCCAAATCGTGTCCGATCCAATCGATTTGGTTTCACCGAAACCCTAACCTACGAAATTGGGGATTTTCCATTTTCCTTCCGTCTATCATGAAATTAACCTCCAAATGTGAATCCCCATGTCCCAATGATGTACATATGTCGGCCGCGGGTTTGATTTCGCACGTCTCGACCCGTTCGCGGCGTCCGAGCCTTCTAAAAGGGCGCTGACACTGTTCATCTTAGACCCAAGGGGAAAATTGTATGCTTTTACCTCCATAAAATGTTGAAATGGCTCTAGAGTATGAATCCCCGCATCCCAATTGTATGTATATATCGAACGGATGTCCTATTCCTCAAGATTCGACCCGTTCGCAGCATCCGGGAGCTTTAAAAGTCCCCTGTTACTGTTCATCCAAAAATGAATGGGAAAATTGCATGTTTCTATCATCGTATTATGTTAAATCGAGCTCAAAATATGGAACATCGTGTCCCAATTGTGCGTATGTATCCACTGGACGTTCGATCTCACAAGTATAGAACCGTTCACGGCGTTCGGATGTTCAAAAAAAAACATGACACTGTTCACCCGAAATGAAATGAGAAATATACATGCTATGCCCTCGTTTAATTGTTATGGAAGTGACGTCTAATTGTTTGAACGTAAATGTGAGCCCCAAAAATGTGTATCAATTTGTCGAAAGCAAGGAAACGAGTCCATGAGACTTCTAAAATGACACGTGATTATCGAAGGTATGAAATTCGGAATTCTCTTGTGAACATGAATTAAATTGTAATGACGGGATTGAGTCCCACAAAAAGTTGTGAACCGTGTAAGTAAATGGAAGGGAATCCACATTGTCCATTGTAATGGAATGATCTCCCGGATGGAGATGTATTGATGAGAATGAGATTTTCCGAGTTGTGAATGTGTACGACAAATATGGATTTCCCTCTCCAAGTGTGAAAACTAACCTTGAAACTATAACTATGATTCATAGGGGTAGTATTCTTTAACTTACCATATCCATCGTGGTGTGAACCCAAGAAATACCTGGCCATGTATTCTGGCCGGTCGCGGGAGCGGGTGATGTTCGTGGTACGCTTTAGGAAACTATTATGGAAGAACGATGATTGCCTTGGTCCCCGGGGGATATGGGGCGTGTTGAGGTGGCTGAGTATTGTAGGCTTAAAATATAACCGTTTGGTTTAGTGTTGCACAGTGGAGATGCAACCGATGGTCGAGTGCTGCAGACCTAAAATGTAGCCGTGGCTTTAGAATGTGTAGCGAACACATTCCTTTCCTCGTTCTCTCATATCGTTGGTTAGTACGGCCTACTAGCCCGGGTCCGCAAAGATGATATAATGATGAAAATGAATAATGCCTAATCAATATAACCATGAGAATCTAATATTCCAAGATGTTCCCTGTTTCCTCTCATGATTCCTGATTATTGACATCTTGTACTTTTCCCCCCTCCTAATTGTTGCTTTCATCGTTATCATCATTGTTAGTGAGTATGATTATATTTGTTGAGCTGTACGGTCACTATTACTGTTTTTTCTTCTTGATGAGAACACTTAGTCGGCGCCAGATTAGTTAGAGTAAGGAGAGAGACTTACTTGAAGATATTTACTGGATGTCAAAACTTGAAGATTGGCTTATATTTATAATATTAGAATATAAACAGCCACTCTTGGATGGATGTGGCTTGTGGTTATATTATAGTTTTGTTATGCTTCCACATGTTTTGATGATTTAGTTGTACTTCCGCATTTATGATATGTTAATATTCCTAGATTTTGAGTTTTGTTAGATGACATCTCTCTAGACCCAGTATAGTAGATATGGTTACTGTACTAGAGCCATGGATGATATGGCTGATTATGTGATCCTGTGTATTGTGTTGTAGGCTTTGTATTGATTATTTTGATTAGATGTATGCTTGTACAGAATGTATTTGAGCAGGTTATATTTTTAGTTTTCGTCCAATTGCAGAGGAAACTCTGTCAGAATTTTTGTAGAATCCATAAGTTAATTATGGGCTTTAGTTTGTATTACCAATGACGGAGGTTATTTATTAAAAAAATAATTCGGTCCGTCACAATTTCACCTACAAAATAGTCGTCAAACTAAATATAAACTTGTAGAATATCCCTATACAATATACATATCACAATAACAATCTCACACAAGATCCAAAATATCACAATCCATTCATGATACCAACGTCATATCTCCCGATACAACATCAACTCATAAAAGATACCACTACGTACCTAAATATCAAACTGTAATAATTACAAAAGCATACATAGTCATCAGTACATAGAGAAACTGAACTAATCTTTACATCATCAATATATCAGATATATCAATACATATCCATTAGAAATGTATACAAAAGTACTCCTCAAAGCCTAAAACCACAAAATCTACGTCTATCAAAATCATCCACCATGTCCACGGTCTAGCTAACTGCTAATCTTTACTCCTTCTCATCAAATATAAGATCGTGCTCATCCAAATGTAAGAAAATAGTAAAGAGTGAGTCAAATACTCAACAAGACACAATATAATCAAAGATAGTAAGCAGTATACTCAAAATAAATCAAAATAAAGGAAATAGGAGTATAATACAGATGTATAAATATAAAGTATGATCAAATGTACTTTCCGAAATATATTTATTTTTTCTCATTTTACATCAGATTCCTTTAGATTCTAAAATATGCATAAATTCATTCATCATTTGGAAACTAGGATCAGTAGGCCTTACTAACTAACGAAGTAGCTGAAGGGGGAATAGAATACATATGCATCCATACATTCGAGGGCACGACCCACGATACCTCAAACTTTAACGTCCTATGGTGGATGATATACCTTTCACCCAATGTATGAGGTCAAATAACACATATGCCAACATAGCACTTCCCGTGACCCCGGAGTATTTATCGGTTTACCACTATAATATCTTAAAGAATGCTAGAAAATACTATCCTTTGAAATACAAATCTTTGGTACAGCTTCATAATTACTTATTCTTTAGAAAATGTTTCACCATAATTCTTATACAAATTTCTCACTACCTGGAGAACGAATCATCAAACATAATAAAATGTGAAATTTCTTTCATATACTTTACATAATTTGCATAATTTTTGGATACAAATACAGATAATCATATTTTTGAGCATACTGATATACATTTTCATATTTTTGTGAGTATAAATCTTTACATTACTTTAAATACATGCACAAA
This sequence comes from Nepenthes mirabilis, assembly GCA_025585075.1. Taxonomy (NCBI): domain Eukaryota; kingdom Viridiplantae; phylum Streptophyta; class Magnoliopsida; order Caryophyllales; family Nepenthaceae; genus Nepenthes; species Nepenthes mirabilis. The sequence goes on along the minus strand of JAODPA010045512.1, from coordinate 7,745 downwards.
TTAACATAAAGTTTGGAGAATTTAAGAAATTCTTACTATAATGAGGCAAATATAACTTTGGAGCTTCCGAATAATAAATCCCTTCACAAAAGTATCCAACATAATTTTCAAAATACATACAAAATAACATATGTAAAATACATGTGAATAAATACCAATATTCACACCCATAAGCTTGAGTTCTAATTTTCTAAGGCCAAATTATGTAAAGATTTCAAAATAAATGGATAAATATAACAGGGTACGGGGTTAGGGTTTCAACAAAACTCAATATCACGTAAAATAACTAAATCAGACCCCAAATTAATAACTACACATGCTCAAGATATGGGTTTTACAAAATATAAATTTAGACGGGTATTTGAATGAAAATACCTGAAGAGAAGTAACAAAAAGTACAACAAGAGAAAGAAAAACATATTGGTGCACTTTCCTTAACCCGATCTATAACTTCCTTAGCTAACTCTAAACCGAAATCAGACTCGGTGTCTTGATCTCCTCCTTCTCTCTCTTCTCATTCACGTTCTACTTCTCTCTCATCTCTCTCAAATTTGTGTGAAAATGACAGAAAGAAAAGCCGCGTGTGCTTAAATACACAGACTGGCACTCGAGTGCCAGTAGGGTGAGCATCAAGTGCGCATGCACTGGAACTGGTGCTCAAACGCGCCACTAGTGCACTTCAAACGTGGGTGCACTGGTTTTGGTGCCGCCTGTCGATGCTCGAGCGTCCGGCAGGTGCTAGCCTGTTGGAATAGGCGCCCGATGGGCGTCCTCCTCCAAAGCTCTATTCCACTTTTGAAACTTCATTTCCCGCATATATTAAGCATAATTTTAATTATATTATTTTAATTACTCTTAATTACGATACTTTAGAAATCGGCACCTTACAACTCTCCCCCACTTAAAAAATTTCGTCATCGAAATTAACGAATCCTATAAATTAAACAGGCACACATACCTTGAAATAAATTGGGATGTTTCTCCCAAATCTCATCCTCCCTTTCCCATGTCGCTTCCTCGTGAAAATGATTCATCCATAAAATCTTCACAAGAGGGATGGACTTCGAGCACAAAATCTGGTCTCTTCGATCTAACATCTGAACTGGCTCCTCCGAATAAGATAGATATTTATTGATAGCTAAAGGACTATAATCAATGGCGTGCATCAGATCGTGAATGTACTTCCTCAACATCAAGACATGAAAAACATTATGCACATTAGCCAAATTCGACGGCAGTACTAATTGATATGCCACCTCCCTAACCTTTTCCAAAATTGCAAAGGGTCCAATGAATCGTAGTTTCAATTTTCCTTTAATACCAAATTTGGATGTCCCGTTCCATGATTACACTTTAAGGAAAACAAAATTGCCAACATCAAATTTGAGCTCGGATCTCCTCCGGTCAGCATAACTCTTCCACCGACTTTGAGCCATCTTCAACTTCTCAAAAATCGCCACAATCTTCTCCATTATCTCCCGAATCATGTCAGGCCCCAAAAGTCATCAATCTCCAGTCTCCTCCCAATGGATAGGAGATCGGCACTTTCTATGATACAATGCCTCAAATGAAGTCATACCAATACTAATATGAAAACTATTATTGTATGTAAATTCAACTAATGCTAGGTGATCATTCCAATTTTCCTTCGACTCCATTACCAAAGCTTTAAATTTACATTCTAAAATCTTGATGGTCTGCTTAGATTGGCCATCTATTTGAGAATGATACGCCATACTAAATTTCAAGTTCGTATCTAGTTTTTGATGCAAACTCTTCTAAAATTTAGAGACAAAATATGAATCATGATCGGATACAATAGATGCTGACACACCATGTAATCTAACAACCTCATCAATATACAATTGTGCCAAGCGATCACGAGAATATGTCATCCAAATGGCTAAGAAATGAGCTGATTTTGTTAGCCGATCCACAATGACCGAAATTGCCTCATGATTCTTTGGGGTCCTAGGCAAGCCCAAAACAAAGTCCATAAAAATATCCTCCCATTTTTAACTTGAGATAGACAAAGGTTGTAACAAACCCAAGGGCTTCCTTCTTTCTGCTTTCAACTGGTAACAAACAAGGCATCTACTAACAAAAGCAACGATCTCCCTTCACATATTTTTTCACCAAAACTTCTTCTTCAGGTCTTGATATATCCTGTTAATCTTAAGATGGATAGTATATTTGGTTCGATGAGCCTCTTTTATGATTTATTCCTTTAGCTCCTTATCATTAGGCATACATAAATGATCCCAAAATCTCAGGTCTCCATCAACACAAATATTAAAATTGATCCAAGAGTCTTGACTAAGATCCCCAATAATATCCATCAGAAATAGATCATTCGCTTGACCTTCTTTAATCTTCTGGAGGATCTCCAGTTGCACTTGTAGAAAAGACAGTATCATCCTATTTTCCTTGTCATACCGCTAGATATTATGGAATTTCAAGCAGTCTAACATCTCCATCTACTTAATTTACAACATCGTTATAAAACTAGTCTGGCGATTAAGAGCATCTGCAACCACATTTGTTTTCCCTGGTTGATAATAGATTTCACAATTATAGTTCTTAAGGAACTCAATCTATCTCCGCTCTCTCATATCAATTCTTTTAGTGAAAATTAGTACTTGAGACTCTTATGATCATAATACACCAAAAATTTCTTGTCGTATAAATAATGTCTATAAATTTTCAACACAAATATTACGGCGACTAACTCCAAATCATGGGTCGAATAATTCTTTTCATGAATCTTCAACTGTTGAGACCCATAAGCTACCATCTTCCCATTCTACATCAAAACACACCTAATGTGACGGAACAGATTTTTTTTTTATACATTCCGTCAATGACCATACAGAACAAAACCTAAGAATAATCACATAAAGTTTTAAAGAGAAATAGATAGAGTTTTTTCTAAAACTGGACCAAACCAAATCATGCAACCTGTTCAAATCAAGCAAAGAAACAAATATAGACTTCTGCACATATTCACAATTCATACACAGGATCATCAGACGTCATGATTTCATCTATGCATGCAATCTATCAATCCTATCTACCATACCAAAATTCATACAAGAGACATCATCTAGGACCTATACATATCCAAAAAAAAGAAGATAGCAGAAGTAGCTATTCAAACTTGTGGAAGCATCATTCATTGTTCCAACAAAATGCATACTAAACTATGACATGCCATATACAGTATCCATCTACAAAATCAAATAATTACATTCAACTATTAGAACTCCCAAATCTGCAATAGGTTTTTAGGCTCCCAAAAATCATCCTTGCTAAGCTTTGCCTACTCTTACTCGTCAGGAACTAATTCTACCGTTTCATCTGGGGGGAAAAATTAATAGAGTAAGCCGAAACTTAACAAGGTACCAAAAATATGCAAGGTAAATCTTTCATGTAAAATGCAATACATTGAAGTAAAATCATAGTATATAAAATAAACATGAATGCAACAAAGCAAGGGTCATGGAAACATTAGCAAAGCATAAATCGATATACAAGTGCTGAAATTCATAAATCAGTTCCAATTTCAATCGTTCTTCAAATTTTAACTTTATTCTTCAAAGGGACCTAAGCTAGTAGACCTTACTAGCTGAGGAAGCGAGTAATTAAGGATAGATTGTATTCACTCCCTCCAATCTGAGGCCAAGGTTTGATATTCATGTCCATCTCCATTCGATGTCCAGGTTCGATGTTCAAATTTCTATCCTCTAATTACATCCCAAGGAGGGGAAGACCATGTATCACTCCATGGACGAAATTATTCTTGATTACCATTGTAACGTTCTAAGGCATGTCGGAGAACCTTATCTGATTGTACGACAGTTCTAGGTTGAATTTTTTTATCGATTAAATTAACTTTGTGCATTTTGTTCATAATTCATGATCAAATTTCATTATATCTCAAGGCCAAATCAAAGTTTATACAATCCATCTTCTAGACAATTTCAAAGGGCCTTTATAATTCGATAATATAGTTCAATGTAAAGTTTTCAGATACAAATCATCTAATAAACTATAACAAAGCATCAATTGACATTAAAATCTCAAGATTCCAAGTTTCCAAACATAAATTCCTAAATTTTCATGCTAGGGTTTTACGCGAATCTTTTGGACTAAAATCGAGCATAAAACATGGGCAAAATCACAAAATCAAAATCAAAGTTACCATGCATGTACATAATCACGAATCTTAAACCAAAGAATCAAGAGATTCATGCATTTTTATAACAAATCTTAAGGGATGAGGGTTTTAGAGCATGAATAACAAAATAGAGATATTTAAAAGCAGTAAAAAATGGAAAATAAGGTTCGAGGTATACTTGCCTTAGCCCAATCTACAGTTATTCTTACTTTGATCAAGGTGGAATGGCTGAATTTCCCATTCTTTTCCATATTTTTCCCTCTTTTCTTCTCGTTTTTCTCTCCTCTTCGTGCTTTTTGGTTCTCTCTCCTCCAAAACCCCAAATCCCCCTTTTAAAAATGAAGGAAAAAGCTCACGTGGCTTACTCGAGCCCTGGCGCCTGAGCGTCTAGCGAGCGAGCATCGGGCACTTTTCATTTTTTAGCTTTGTAAAACAGTGCTCGCCGTGCGCCTTGAGCGATTGGCGAGAGCACTTCTTGTGCATTCCACAACCCTGCCTCGCCACGGCGTCCGGCAAGCACAGGTCCCAGCCTTGCTCTCGTAAAATGGCGCTCGCTATGTGCTCGAGCGCTACAGGGAGCACTCATCCCTTGTTTGGCCTCTTTGCTTCCAGTTACAATTTTTCATTAATCTTAAGCCTAATTATTATTTTTATTAACTTAATTACTCCCTAATTATCATATTTCGGGCTCGGGATCTCACACCTAAGACCTACTTTAGAAATATCACAATACACTTCAAAACCAACAGAACCATCGGGAATAGTCAGAATCGGTGCCGAAGTTAGCCGATCCTTTAACTCTTGAAAGCTTCAATCACACTCTTCAGTCCATTGAAATCTCTCTTCCTTCTTTGTCAATTGGATAAGCGGCAAAATGATATGAGAGAAATTCTCCACAAATCGACGATAATATCCAGCTATACCCAAGAAACTACGAACCTCTGTCACCGTTATCGGTCGACTCTAATTATTATAGCTTCAATCTTCTTCGGGTCTATTGAGACACCCCCATTGAAAATAACGTGACTAAAAAATACAACCTCTAATCAAAATTCGCACTTCTTCAACTTCACAAATAACTTATGCCCCCTAAGGGTCTAGATCACGGCCCTCAAATGCTTCTCATACTCTATACAACTGTTTGAATAAATTAGGATGTCATCAATGAAAACCACAATAAATTTATCCAAATAAGGCTAAAAGACCCGATTTATTAAAGCAATAAATACAGTTGGAGCATTTGTTAATCCAAACGACATAACAAGAAATTCATAATGACTATGTCTCATCCAGAATGCCGTTTTTGCCACATCGTCTTGCTTAATCCGAAGCAAATGGTACCCCGATTGAAGATCAATCTTTGAAAACACAGAGTTTCCTTGCAATTGATCAAAGAGATCATTAATCTGCAGTAAAGGGTACTTAATTTTTATCATGATTTTATTTCATTTACGATAGTCCACGCATAGCCGCATAGTCCCATAGAGCACCCCAAGGTGATACATTAGGTCTAATAAAATCTAAATTCAACAAGTCCTACAATTGCTGTTTCAATTCTTTCAACTCAGCAGGAGTCATACGGTAAGGTGTTTTCAAAATAGGTGCTGATCCAGGCGCGAGATCAATTCCAAACTCGATCTTCCGGTGTGACAGTAGAGTGGACAATTTATCTGGAAATGCACTCTCAAACTCACACTATTGGAATCTCCTTTGCTGATAACTCACGGCTCTCTACTACACTGGTATAAGCCAAATAAGTTTCACATCCACTTCTCATTAAATGACGAGCTTGCAAAATCGAAATAAAACTGGACGACTCCACCTGTTGAATTCCTTGAATGTGAAAGGTTTCACATTCCGGAATTGCAAAATCTACTGTCTTCTAGAAATAATCAATATTCGCATGATACCTTGATAACAAATCCATACCCAAGATTACATCGAAGTCATCTTCTCCAACAAAATCAAATTAGCAGCCAAAGATAACCCATTCACCTCAACCACACACTCAGGATACGAAACATCTATATCAATGGAAGATCTTGCAGACATCAAAATAATCAAAGAATAATCAAGGATCACAGGAGAGGATATAAAATGACAAGCAAATTGAGGCAAAATGAAGGAATGGGTGGATTGAAAATAAAAAAGTACAGTAGTCGAGGTGCCACAAATGGGAAGAATACCTTCTACTATACTATTGGATGCCTTTGCTTCACTTGTAGTCACTACGAACACCTTCCTGTGAACAGCAGGCTTAGAGGCAAGGGCTTTTTTTATAATGGGGACAATCTTTAATCTTATGCTCTGACTGTCCATAGTTGAAACACACACCTAAAGCCTTATAGAAAGGCCTATCACTAAGAAACTTCTCGCAATGTCGGTAGGAGCTTACTTAGCTGGTGTAGAAGGACTGGCCTTCTTTCCTTGATCTGCTTGCTTCACCCTCTTCGATGATCTTCTCAAACCCGCACTAGAGCTTACGCTAACACCACTTTTGCTTAACATTCTCTTCTTGAAGAATTTCTCTTTCTCTAACTCCTTCTTAAGGATCAAAGTATGATCTAAAACCTCCCCATAGGTCATCAACTTCAAGGTGCCAACTGTTTGTGGATGTTATCTCTCAAACCCTGTAAAAACTTTCTTAATTTTTTTTTCGTTTTCTACCATGTACAGAGCATAACGGGCTAACTCCGTAAACTTTGCATCATACTCGGCCACCGTTAAATTATTTTGCCTTAAACAAATGAACTCCTCCTCCTTCTGCTCACGGAGGATTGACGAAAAATACTTTTACATAAACGCTTCTTCAAACATAGGCTAGGTAATTTCATTCTCAAGCACACCCATGGCCCTCTTTTTAATTTTCGACCAATGGTGTGCTTCGCCCTCTAAACGGTAAGAAGCAAATAGCACTCTATCCTCTTCGAGATAACGAATGACGGCAAACACTTTCTTCCACCACTGAAATTATGTATCAGCTTTAATTGAGTCTGGCTCACCCATGAACTCTGAAACTCTCTCCTGGACAAATCGATCATAAGTAGACGGTTAAGGATTTACAGGAGCTTGTACCAGAGTTGGAACAAGTACTCGAGCAAGATTTTTCTACCCCATATTCTCAATGATATCTAGCATCCTACCCAATAAATTTAGGTACTCTGCTTCTCTATCACGCGATTGGCTGCCTCCATGCATCGACCTCCTTCTAGGTGGCATGGTCAGCTATTGATATCTTTTGTGAAATATGAACGATACGGGTTAGTTCACATGTCAAATACTAACTAGAATATTACAATCTATACAATCAAATATAACTAACAGTCCTAACTTAGTTCTAGTATAAATTATGCAAACTAGAATAATTAGAACTATCGAATCTAACTTAATCATCCTATACATATATCTACTTATCCAGTCTAGTATATCCTATCTTAGGCTTCCGCATAAAATTTAAATCAAGTCTAAGGTATTTCTTTTCTAATACCAACTGTGATGACCCGTCATATCCTAATAGGAAACTGGTAAGGTTCTGCTTGTAAAATAACTGTCAAACTAAATATAAACC
>JAODPA010045501.1:0-11785 GCA_025585075.1 Nepenthes mirabilis | reverse complement strand
AAAAATATTATAATATTATAGAATAATATAAATGGCATTTAATGTAGTGGTCAACAGTGACAGTGATTGGGTGGGGTTGGCAATGGACTAGCGGACAGCTTCTAAAACTTCACTTGAGCCCAATTGGCCGATGGACATCAGAAAAGATGGACTAGGCCAGATTAAAAAAAAAAACTAAACTGTTTGTTGAAAGATAAAAGGGCTATGATGGGTGTACAGTAAATGGGCTGGCCTGATAATCAAAGATGGCCCAAATCGACTGTTGGACGGTCAACGTTGGCCCAATAGGAAATGAGGGCCGAATTCCAGAAATACCCAAACACGCATCAGATGGTCAACGCTAGCGTTGACTGATTGAGGCACCGGCAGGAGGCCTATTCGCGCTCAGGACGGTCAACCCATACGTTGACCAGAATCACTGTAACAACAGGCCAAGAATAAAAAGGCTATTCACGGACCTGGCCCACTTGGGCCCACGCTCCAACAGGTGGTTAGCAACGGCTCTTTTCCTAACCCTACGCTTTCCATGATTCCAATTAGCACCAAAAAAGGACGTTGACAAGATCAACACATTTCCCATAAGGAAGGCGCCAGATCTTCCTAACTCTTACCAAGTGGAGCCTTCCAACGGTAATATACTCAAAAGGAAGGCAGGAAACGATCCTAACTAATTAGGCAACGCGTGCCTTCCTCATAAGGAAGACTGCCTAAATATGGCACAGAGAATCACACATTCCAACCAAGAAAGATCACCCAGTCGCCATTAAAAAGAGCCCTAGGGTCTTCGCTCAAGACATGCGAACAACCTCTCACACAACGCCTACTATTGCGCTCTCAACATACGCTCTTGACTAGGCATCCCAGAATGATTTCATACTCTCTCTCTGCAAAGCATCCTAATTTGCTGAAAGAAAAAATACAAATCAAAGGCATACAGGCACTCTTCCCTATTGACATACGCCTGCTGTCTTCACCCACCATCCAGATTCAAGAGACGGCATTGCCTTTCTTTCATCTGAAAATCCACGTATTCTCACACTCACCCTCTCAATCCTCATTTTCAGTTACCTTTCCAGATTTCGAGGGCTATTTACTGACTTGAACGTCGGAATATTTTCGGTGGGATAACTTTCCATGGACACACTGACCTCCTGTTCATTTTAGTGGTGTGCAAGATCCAAATTCAGTGAATGGAGTCGGAACCAGACAAGCGGATCAGCCCGAATCTGTTCGAAAGTTTGGTCCTAGGATGCATCACTGGTGCCGTCTATGGGAAACGCTTACAAAAAGCCAACCACAATCCCTCACAACACTCACTTTTTCACTGCTAGACTCATCTGCAATGGTGAATACGAGAGCCCAAGCTAGCGATCCTGCTAGAGACGCAACTTCTCCCAACCAGGACCTTGCTGCTGGTACCCTGGTCAACGGGACGACAGGCGGGGCACCTGCGCCTTTCTTTCAACAACTAATGGAACAGATGCAGACCAACAACCGTCTGCTCCAAATACTCTACTCTCGACAAGAGCAGCCACAGCAGGGGGCTCTGCCAGCAGCCGTCTCTGCGCTGGCCACTAGAAAAGGTGGCCAGAGGAAAAAGAAGCCGGCCAGAAGGCGTCAGAGGCCGGCGAATAATCAAATCCTAGCCTCTTCGCGCGCTCCAGGACAGAATAGGCCTGAAAAGCACTATAGGAGCACAACGTCAGGAGAAAGTCCGGAAAGAAGAAATCCCTGATATGCGCTCCAGGAACGAGCCTTCAGGACTGTCAGGTCTGCTGGAGGCAGTAGCCGGCCGACTACTGGACCCTCCGAGGACAAAACAAAGTTGAGGGCTTACCACAACTCTAAGAGATCTGCCAGCGCTGCTTGCGCAGATCCACAGGTGGATAAGATTTGGAACCGCGTGTTTAAGGACGATGAGCACGTTGTTGACCTTGACAGATCTCCTTTCACAGCGGAGATCCTAAATCATCCACTGCCCACCAAATTCAAGATGCCTTTCCTTGACTCATAATGGGAGCAGTGATCTGATTAACCATTTGGATTACTTCCGCACCCATCTGAGTCTACAAGGGTTGAAAGACTCAGTAATGTGTCGCTGCTTCTCACTTACGCTGAAGGGAGATGCTTGCATCTGGTTTCATCACCTCCCTTCAGGCACCATCAGCAGCTTCCAGGAGCTCACAGATCCCTTCCTGACTCAATATGCCTCAAGCCGACGGGAAGAGAAGCAGTCATGGCACCTCTCCCACACCAACCAGAAGTCAAGAGAGAACCCACAGAGATTTCTAGACCGTTTTGTGGCAGAGGCCAGGCAGATTCTCCAATCACAAAAGATATAAAACTGGACAGTTTTATCTCCATGCTGACCTACGGGAATTTCTTCAAACACCTGGCCCACAAGAATTCCCAGACCTTTCGGGAGGCGGAGTCAATCACCCAGGCTTATGCAGCGGCAGAGGAAGCCAAAGAAGCAAAACGTCGAGAACGGGCAGATCATCCTCGCTCATTCCCTGGAGAGGGAAAAAGAAAATATAGCAGCGATGATCACTCCTGCCGAAAGCAGCACAGAATTGGGCCTCCAAAATGCAGAGATTACGGGCCCACCAGTTTTACACCCTTAATGGACACACGCTCAAATGTACTTATGTAGATCCGCGAAAAAAAATTCCTGAAGTTGCCAAAACCACTAAAGAAGGACACTGGGAACTAGTTGAAGTACTGTGATTTCTGCCGCTCTACTGGACATTCTGCTGAAGATTGCAAGACATTGCAGAGAGAGATTGAGGAGCCGATTCGCAGAGGTCACCTCAGTAAGTTTGTCAAGGGACCTGGGTAGAGTTCTGGAGCAACTGGCGGAGAAGGGCGGGAGCTGTCTCCTCCTCGAAATCGGGTTGCGGTAGGGGTGGTTAATATGGTCACCACCTAACCTGCTAAAAACCCAACCGACGACAAGGAGCAGAAGACAGGGAGGAAGAAGCAGCGCACGGCGGACTACACAATTAGCTTCAATGATGATGATTTGACTCCTGTAATGTCCCCTCATGCTGACCCCCTTGTTGTATCCGTGCTCGTTTCAGACGGTAGTGTCGACTACCAGTTGAAGCGAGTGTTTATTGATAATGGTATTTCAAAGGACTTGCTTTATTTGGATACATTCTTTAAGCTAGGCTTAAAAAAGAATAAATTGAAACCTACCGAAGGCCCATTGTATGGCCTTGACAACGAGCCAGTGCCCGTCCAATGGACAATCCAAATAGAAGTCACTTTGGGCATGTGTCCAAAAACAGTGAGTCATACGCTCACCTTCTTAGTGATCGACCTTCCTTCTGTTTATAATGCTATATTAGGTAGACCGTGCTTAATAACGTTTGGGGCAGTCACCTCGATTCCACACCTCAAGATGAAGTTCCCAACGCCTTACGGCGCAGGAGATGTATTAGGTGACCAAGTTACTGGGCGGACATGTTACATGTCTCAGGTAGCCCCTAGCGACAGCACTACAGCGGTTGGAAAACTCGATCATCGAGATGAGACAACCCTGTAGTAAGCGCATTCTGGCGAAGCCACGGATCTAGCTCCACTAAACCCGGAGGAACCGAAAAGGTGCGTACAGATCGGCGGCTCACTCGTCGGAACACTACGTGATGAATTGACCACGTTCCTGCGATAGAACGCTGATATTTTTGCATGGACTCTAGCAGACATGCCTGGGATTCTGGTTGAGGTGATGGTCTACAAGTTAGGGCTTGATCCTGGCCGAAAGCTCGTCAGGCAGAAGCGGAGAAACCACTCCGTGGAAAAGTTGATCGCCATCCAGAAAGGGGTGAAGAAATTGTTGGACTCAGGATTTATTAGAGAAGTTCACTACCTGGATTGGCTCTCTAACGTTGTCCTGGTAAATAAAAGCAATGGAAAATGGCGGATGTGCGTCGATTTCACCGATGTCAACAAAGCCTGCCCAAAGGACAGCTTTCCCTTGCCCAGGATTGACTTGCGGTTGACTCGATAGTCGGGCTTGAGCTGCTAAGCTCCATGGACGCCTATTCAAGTTACAACCAGATCTGAATGAATCCGAAAGACGAGGAGCATACCTCATTTATGACGAATCAGGGTACCTACTGCTACAAAGTGACGCCCTTCGGACTGAAAAATATTGGAACAACCTATCAACGACTGATCAATAAGATGTTTGAAAAATAGATTGGTCGCAATATGGAGGTCTACGTCGACGACATGCTCGTCAAGAGCAGGGTCACCGGCAACCACATCCGCGACCTGGCCGAGTCGTTTGAGGTGCTTCCCAAGCATCACATTAAGTTGAACCCCGCTAAGTGTGTCTTCGGGGTAGCCTCTGGTAAATTCTTGGGTTTCATCATCTCCCAACGGGAGATTGAGGACAACTCAGAGAAGATTAAGGCCCTTGTAGACATGGCTCTCCTGCGGAGTATAAAGGACGTCCAGCGATTGACTGGACGGCTAGCAGCGTTGTCCCGCTTCCTCGCGAAGTCTGACGATAAGTACTAGCCCTTTTTTAAGGCCCTAAGAGGGACAAAATCCAACTGGTTTCAATGGATGGCAGACTGCCAGACAGCCTTCGATGAATTGAAGCGGTATCTAGCCAGCCCACCATTGCTAGTGTCGCCCAAGGTCGGAGAAGAGTTGTATCCTTACCTGGTGGTGCCGGAAGTATCCCTCAGTTCCGTCCTCGTACGCCAGGACTCGGACACTCAATGACTGGTCTACTACTACGTGAGAAAAACGTTGATCGACCCAAAGACCCGCTACTCCAGCACAGAAAAGTTGGCCTTAGCACTTGTATTCTCTACGTGAAAGTTAAAGCCGTACTTTCAGGCACACCGCGTAGTGGTCCTCACTGACCAGCCTCTGAAAAATATAGTCCAGAAACCTGAAATTTCTAGACGGCTAGTAAAATGGGCTATCAAGTTGGATGAGTTCGACATCGAATTTTGGCCCAGACCTGCTGTAAAAGCGTAGGCTCTGGCCGACTTCATTGTTGAGACTATGACCCCAGTTCTCTAAGAAGAACCCGCAAAAAGCACAGTACAGCTTTACAGAGTTCCAGAATGGATACTCCATATAGACGGATTACCTACGGACGCCGACAGTGGCACTGGAGGGGTCCTCACAACCCCAGACGGGTTTGAGGTGAAGTATTCCCTCAAACTCGATTTCCCGACAACCAACAACGTTGCCAAATACGAAGCCCTATTAGCCGGATTACGATTAGCAAAGGAGTGCTCTACCAAGAGGTTGGCGGTCTACAGCGACTCCGAACTGATCGTTAACCAAGTTAACGGATACTTTGAGGTAAGCAACTCTCACCTGGCCAAGTACTTAGCAAAGACGAGGGAGGCCGCCCAGGGTTTCGACAAACTTACTCTAATTCATGTTCCCAGAACTGAAAACTGGAAGGCAGACCAGCTGGCTAGAGCCGCTACAATCAAAAATCCAGAACAGTACTCGAGGGACATGAGGGAGATTCTGAATGTTCCCAACATAGAGAAGTAGGAGGCGATGCAGATTTCTGAAGTGGAAGACTAGATGACACCCTACCTTAGCTATCTGGCTAACGGATCATTGCCAGAAGACGCAGAGAAGGCAAAGCGAATCAAAAAGACAGGCGGTTGGTATACAGTGGTTGATGGGCGATTATATCACCGTGGCTACTCAACCCTATACCTCCAATACCTAACTCTTGAAGAGGCCAACTACGCCTTGGGCGAAGTGAACCTCGGGATTTGTGGAGCACATGTCGGCGGAAAAAACTTAACATTCAAGATCATGAGGCAGGGCTACTACTGGCCCTCGATGAAAAAGGACGTGCTCGAATTTGTGAAGAAGTGTGAAAGCTGTTAGATTCACAGTAACCTTCACCGCCAGCCGTCCGCTAACCTGAAGACACTTCAGGCCCCTTGGCCCTTCAGGCAATGAGGGCTCGATATTCTCGGCCCATTTTCCATTGCCACGAGGAAAAGGAAGTTCATCATTGTGGGTATCGACTACTTCACCAAGTGGGTCGAGTTCTTCCCTCTGGCAAAAATTACAAAGCACAACGCTCTTGAATTCCTTCACCAGAACATTATTTGCAAATTTGGTGTCCCAGAGGTCATCGTGACTAACAATGGGACCCAATTCTTAGGGAAGCGTTTCACCAAGTATTGCACCAACCTTGGTATCAAGCTGGTCCACACTTCGGTGGCATACTCCCAAGCGAATGGACAGGTAGAGGTCACGAACCGAACGCTACTCCACGGGTTAAAGACTAAGCTGGAAAACGCATGGGGGTCCTAGGTAGACGAGCTCCCCTCAGTCCTCTGGTCTTATTGGACAACCCTAAAAGAACCAACGCCTGAGACGCCCTTCAGTCTTTCTTACGGGACTGAAGCGGTAATTCTGATCGAAATCGGGCTTCTAAGTCTTAGGGTGGAATCGTTTGACCCACAAGGTAACTCCCGAAAAATCAAGAAATACCTAGACTTGTTGGAGGAAGCCCGCGACGTCGCTAGAATGTGGACAGTAGCCTATCAAAATTGAATTGCCCGATAATGCAATAAAAAGGTAAAGGTGCGACAATTCGATGTTAGAGACCTAGTCCTGCGAGGCGTCGAGGCCGTAGGCAAGATGGCTGGCCGCAACAAGCTCTCCCCTAATTGGGAAGGGCCTTTCCTAGTCTCCGCCGTCCTGCGAAACGGAGCGTACAAGCTCCAGAACCAGGACGGGAAGTTGGTCCCACGAACGTGGAACGCGATCCAGCCCAAACGCTACTTTCAATACGGGACCCAAGTATGTACTTGCATTATTGAGTGTACGATTCGCCTGCTTGTTTCAATTTGTCAAAATAAGTGTTTCCTTAACATACTGTCTTTCCCTTTCCTGTGTGCATTATATATATGTGTTTGCCTTGCAGGTTTACCCGACCTAGACTACCCCTAAGTCGGGAGGGTCTTCACCCTCTCGTTACTAAACCCTGGTATCCAGGCAGCCCATAAGTAGTCGAATATGAACCTCGGTCATCCGAGCGGCCCATTAGCTTTCGTATTTAAACCCTGGTCATCCAGGTGGACCATAAGCGGTCTAGTATGAACATCGGTCATCCGAGCGGCCTATTAGCGGTCATATTAAACCCTAGTTATCCAGGCTGCCCATAGGTGGTCAAATCTAAACCTTAGTCGTCCAAGTGGCCCATTAGCGGTCAAAATCTAAGGGGGCTAGCACAGCACACGCGACAACCTCTTTTACGAGGAGATAGCATGATCAGTTAACAATGGTCGAAGAGAGAAAAATTCTTCTTTAAGGCTGGCCGCCCAAGTCAACACTTGGGCAGCGCCATCAGACTTTACTCACAAGCCGCCACTACTAGGCCGGCTAACACATACACAGTCGCCTACAAAGAAAACCTACAGATTCCACTCCTTTGGCAGCAATGCGATGGCTGTCAGCCAACTGAGTTGGCCGTCCAATACAGCAAACATGCAAGTATAAAGCAGTAAAAAGAAATAGAAACAAAGTGGAAGAATTCACATTTTATTGCTTTCAAATGTATTACATTATACATAATACAAAGGGAAGGCTAAAAATTGACAAAAGGCTAGGGAGGAGGCGGAGGCAGCACCTGACCATCTCGCAGATCCCTCACGAGACTTTCGTGGGTCTGGGTGGACCTGTTTGACATGTTAAGCAAGACCACCGAAAAATTAGGGTAAATAAGCCGTGCAATACGCCGACACATATTGACCCCTTCCCACATCCACGACCACATCAGCTGCTCGATCTCGTGGGGGCGTATCCGGAGGCTTAGGCGGTTCTCTAGCTCCGTCAGCTACCGTCCAAGCTGGCTAAGGCGCCCGGTGATCCCTCGTTCTCCTCCGACAGCCAAGCGTTCACCTTTTTCAGACTAACATTCTTGGCCTCTGTATCAGCCAGAATGGTCTACAAAGTGGCGGCATCCAACCGGTACTCCGCCCTCGAAGCCGCCAACTTCATGTCCAGCCAGACGATCTCTACCTCCCTATCAGAGATCACCCGATCTCACAGATCAATCACCTTCGCAATGGCAGCAGCACCTTCTCCTTCTACACCAAAGAACAAAACAAATCAGAAATTCTCAAAGAAAAATTATGCAGAAAGCATCATGAAAAATTATACCTCCCAGACTCTCCGTGCGGGCCTATCAGGTCTGGCCTCCAAGTCTGGCTCTAGCAACAGTAGGCTGGAAGCAATGCCCACACAAGTGGAGTTGGTGGCGGCCTACTCAAGGATCTCCTCCAGGAGCCCCTCATCAACGTCGTCCATGGCGGCAGCAGGCTCCCCAGCAACAGCCTCACTGTAGCCACAGGAGGGTCAAGGTCGATCACCAGTTGCATAGCTGGTGAGCCGACTGATGGCTCCTGTGCCTCTGCCGGTGGCTCACAGGCAGGCTCTGAAAAAATCTCTGTCTGTGCCGCTCGAAGAACCACTTGTGGTGTAGGCTGCACCAGAATAACGCTTTCACCCCTAGTTTCTAGCAGGTCCTCAAACGACTTCTCTATCCCGGTGGCACTACCGGGACCACTGCAAATCCCGACAGCGATATAGTTAGGCCCCGAAGACGATGAGGAGGGCGTCTTCACTGCCATCCTTTTGGGCCTTGGGCCAATGAAGTCGTCATCTGTTGGACGGGGACGGATGAGCAAGCTCCTAGACTCCTCCGATCGCATCATAATCGCCGGCGGCGATCCTTGAACTTCTGAACAGGGGAAGGCGGTCCCTAGTTCACCTTCTTGGTCTCTACCCTAGAGACCAACAAATCTCTCTTGATGTTAGAGAGATGGGCCTTAACCAATTTGGTTAGCCACTCTAAGGACACCGTCTCCGCCAAAGACGGCGTTCCCGTATAAACCTCCGGCACCTGGCCCCAATCCCTTGCCAAGGGCCAGGTTTCAGTCACTCTCACAAAGAAGAACCGATTCTTCCAATTCTTTAGTGAGTCGTAGATGGCCGTATTAACCTTTAGGCCACTACATGGAACTAGGGAGATCCACTCTCCTCCCTGGTTTATCTTGAACAACCCCTTCACCATAGACATAGTCAACCGCCTAGAATGCTTACGGAGAAAGATACAAAAGGTGCAAATATACCGTACAACATTGGCATGAAGCTTGGCGATGGGAACATGCAAAGCTTGGAGGGTTGACTATAAGTCGTCCGGAAGAGGAAGGCGGAGACCACTCCTCAGGTGGACCTCATACATCGTTACGTGTCCCGCCGACGGAGAGAAGGCCTTGTCGTCCTTGTCTGGAACCCTCCATGCGATGTCTTTGGGGATGTTGAACTCAATGCACAACTCTTTTATGTCAATCTCTCGGAGAACAGAAGGGATATCAACGACAGAGGTCGAAGCCATGTTCACAGAAGGATTAGGATTTCTCTTTGGAACGAAAGAACGTTGAAGATGAAGAAGTAGAAGCAGAAGGCGTGGAAAATGCTAAGTGTAGAGGAGGGAAACTTAAACGGTAAGGTGTGAAACGCCTTAAACCTTCTCGAGAAGGCACGCCATCATTCCTACCATGTGTCACATCCCAAATGGCCTCTTTTGAAGCAAATCTTCTGACGCATTAATTGCCGGGATAACGGTTCAACCGTGTGAAGACACATGTCAACTTTTAACCTGACAGGCCAGCTAATGGCCACGCGTCACTCAGGGCTCATACAAAGTTCTCTGAAATCTTGCCAAAAATAGTCAACAGATCCGGTCAACCTTCTTCTCCGGGTTTGACCAAAGACGATCAACAGATCCGGTCAATTTTCTTCTCCAGATCTAACTAGGACTGTCAACAGATCCGGTCAACCTTCTTCTTCGGATCTGACCAAAGACGGTCAATAGATCTGGTCAATTTTCTTCTCCGAATCTGACCAGGACGGTCAACAGATCCGGTCAACCTTTCTTCTCCAGATCTGACCATAGAGGGTCAATAGATCCGATTAAATTTCTTCTCTAGTCTGACCAAAGACGATCAATAGATCCGGTTGACCCTCTTCTCCGGATCTGACTAAAGACGGTCAATAATGTTAGAGACTTTTGTCTTGTTGGCATATTCTGTGACCATATGTATTATTTTATCGATGTCGGGTTGTGGGTTGTCAGGTTAAAGTCCATTCGGTCCGCCCTCCACGCGCTCGAGCCCGTCCAAAGACCGCCCACTCGCCTGGAGCCCGCTAGCTGCTCGAGCGCATAAACCAGAATGGGGGCCGCTCGCTTACTGCTCTATATCCGCTCGAGCCGATAATCCAGTATGGGGCCCGCTCGCTGCGCACTCGAGCCCCGCTCGAGCGCCCGCTGGGTTTCTGCAGAAACCCTACGGCCGCTCGCCGCGCGCTCGATCCCCGCTCGAGCGGTGGCCCAACGGGCAAAATTTTTGAACGTGTTTTTGACTCCTCTATAAATCCACACCTTATTTTCTTCAAACCCTAAGCACGCCACAGCCTCTCTGAAAATCTGGTGCAGCCATTAAAGCTTGAGAAGAAAGCTTTGCATGTTTCAATTGCTTTAGCTTCTCTTGAGAAAACCAAAAGACATTATTTGGGCTTCATGATCTAAAGAGTTTTCTCACCATTCTTCTTTTTCTTTTTTCATTCAAACCTTCATCCTTCTACCATTGTTGGAGACTTTGGTTCGTGAAGAAGGAGACTCGTTCGTGATTGGAAATTCAAGTGGTTCGAGGGAAGATTGACGTGAAGACCGGAAGGAGTCCGGTTCCGTTGCCGCGGGCAAATCCAAGGAGTTCCTTGGTAGGGATCACGTGACGGGAGTAAGTCGGCTAGGTTAGCGCGTCGTTACCACCCGGTCTGTAAGTTGATTTTCATAGTGCATTGCTTCCCTGGCCGTTGAAGCCCGGAGTGTTTTTCTCGATACCGTGGGTATCGAGTTTTCACTTCGTCACCAAAAAATTGCGCCATTATTATTATTGCTCATTGTTGTTAATATTGTGCATGCTTATTAGTTCCGTTTACATCTAGAGTTAAATATCCCTTACGTGTATCGGATATTTAATTTATTTTTTGCTTCCGCTATACTTTTTACGGGGTCGAAACACGTTAGCACCAAAACGTGCTTTTTCAATTGGTATCAGAGACTTACCCCGATCCGCGACCCCCGATCTAGATGTATACGAGTGGATCGCTCTCCGTTCCTCCCTTCTTTGATGGGAGTAACTATGCCTATTGGAAGGTCCGAATGAGAGCCTTTCTAAAATCTTTGGATGAGCGTGTTTGGGCACGTACCCAAGTTGGGTGGACTCCACCCACTAGCTCCTCGGGCAACGAACCCAAAGCCCTATCTTCGTGGACCAAAGAGGAACTTGATGCATGTAATTGGAATAGTAAGGGGTTACATGCTATTTTTATGGCTATGTCTCCCGATGAGTTTAAACGAATTTCAATGTGTGAGACCTCTAAAGATGCTTGGGACATTCTTGAAATTACTCACGAAGGCACAAAATTAGTAAAAAATTTAAAATTACAAATGCTCACCACTAGATTTGAAGAAATAAAAATGAAAGATGATGAGACCTTCGATGAGTTCTATGCTCAATTGAATGATATTGTCAATTCTGCATTTAATTTAGGAGAATGAATCCCTAAAAATAGGATTATTAGAAAAGTTCTTCGATCTTTGCCTGAACGCTTTAGACCTAAAGTTACTGCCATTGAAGAAAGCAAAGATTTAGATAAATTAAAAATAGAAGAACTTATAGGATCCCTACAAACGTATGAGCTCACATTG
>JAODPA010045490.1:0-11785 GCA_025585075.1 Nepenthes mirabilis | reverse complement strand
TTTTTTTTTTCTTCTTGGGTGGCGGAGTGCTTTCTTTTAAATCGACGTCTCTTGTCTCTGTGCTCCGGCGTGCTTCGTGCGAGTGTCCCTCTGGTTTTACGCCGGCTGGCAGCTGACACCGCGGCTTTCGCCCCGTTGCAATCCAACATCTCTTCCTCCGCCGCGCCCGACTTTTTCCCACCTCTTTCCCATGTCAACTACGATACACATTTTCTCTCTCCTCCGGATCACTCTCTCCAGATCTTTCTTCATCTCTAACATTCCTTCGATCCCAAATGAATTTTCCTTCGCATGCGTTTAATATCCCAGTATTAATCTCAAGCGCGTAATCTTATACTCAACTTCAACGATCCATTCATCCTTTACCCAGGAAAACACAGGCAAACAAAACCAAACCCTCAAGTATAAAAGATCTGAAAACAAACCATTTTTGAAGCTTCGTTCGAATCGGCCAAAAAAAAAAAAGTTTTGTTGCTGTTTTGACACTCAAATGAGCACTGACCGTAACGATACGGTTGAGTACCGTTGCTTTTCGTTTTCAATCACACCGCTATGCTCCGTGCAGTTGCTTTCTTCTCTCTAGCCCCTACCTTAATTTCTTTGGTTTCTTCCACTGATTATAATAGAAGAAAACCGGAGACGAAAGCTCAGGAGGGGATCAGAAAAAAATAATAGCTCGCTTTGTTGACTGGAGAAGAAGAGAGAAAGATATTGGAAAGAGTGAGAATGGCGCCATCTACTAGTAACTGGCTCTCCTTTTCGCTTTCCCCAATGGAAATGCTCGCAACATCTCAGCCACAGTTGCTACCCGCTGCAAATCCTCACCATTACTTCCTTGATAATCTCTTCGCTAACGGTAAGACTTCTCTCGAATTTCTGATGGTTTTACATTTGGGTTTTTTTTTTTTTGAAAGACGGAACCGAGTTGTTGAGTTGAATCGTTTTTGCAGAGTGGTTGAATCCAAAATCTCAACTTATATGCACGGCAGAGCAGAGCAATAATCAGGCGAGGGAAATCGCAGCGCAAGGCATTGAGTATTCATCGATGATCGTCGACTTCACGCGGGATAACCAGACGAAACTGGAGGATTTTTTCGGCGGCGACACGACAGCCACGGAGAAGTCCTTGATACGTTATTCCGACGACGGCCAAAGAGATGTTCAAGAATCTTTGTCGCTGACTCACATCTACGACCACCAAAGCACATCAGCAGTTTACTTCAACGACCAGCCACAGGATCTGAAGGCCATCGCGGAGGCAGCGACCCCGTTTCAAGCTTTTTCGACCAACTCGGGGTCGGAGGTTGATGACCCAGCGTCGGTTGTGAGGACGACAACGAATCAGCTGGCCTACCCTGACCTTGTGAATCAGTCGACTGAGCCGCAGAACGAGTTGGTTTTCCTTAAGTGTGGTAGCAGAGGTCTGTCCCTCGGAGTAGCGCCGAGCTCGGATAGAGCTGTAGTTTCTGCGGATTCAAATAGCATGAAGAAGATGGCCGATAATTTTGGCCAGAGAACTTCAATCTACAGAGGGGTTACAAGGTATTAATGTCAAATTAATTAATCAATTTCGAAGTTGACCTTATATATAGATTTACCATGTATATATCTAAGTTAAATAGAAAAATCAATTTCACAATGATTGAATTCTGGGTACTAATTATCTGTAGATCATTAGGGCATGATGAACTATT
The DNA here is from genome assembly GCA_025585075.1 of Nepenthes mirabilis. Taxonomy (NCBI): domain Eukaryota; kingdom Viridiplantae; phylum Streptophyta; class Magnoliopsida; order Caryophyllales; family Nepenthaceae; genus Nepenthes; species Nepenthes mirabilis. The sequence continues at coordinate 10,091 of JAODPA010045490.1, read as the reverse complement.
GATTGTGCTGCATGCATGCATGATTCAGGCACAGATGGACGGGAAGATATGAAGCGCATCTGTGGGACAACAGCTGCCGAAGGGACGGCCAAGCTAGGAAAGGGCGCCAAGGTCCTTCACCTCCTCTTACTCTCGTCTCTTAATTTACCTGGATTTATGCTTCACAGGAGTAGTAATGCAGCTCCTTGATCGCATTCACGTTAAATTGAATCGATGTAAATCGTTCAGCGTCGTCTTCTTGTTCAAATGTTTACTCGGAAAAAAAAATGCACTTTGACCAAAACAAGGTGATTGGTAAGGGCGTCATGTCAACTCTGGATGATATCTGTTTTTTTCTTGGTTTTTTTTTTATTTATTTGGTGTTATTCCAACTACTAAGTGATGTAAATCTGTGTGGTCTAAGGGAACGCGGGATCCTGCTTCGTGGAGCAGGATTTTGCCCCATTTTTGGGTTTTTTTTTTAATTTCACAAAACACAAAAAAAAGAAATTATTTTTGGAATGAAAGTCATGCTCCGCGGATCAGGATCCCAATCCCTGGTCTAAGAGGCTTCTAGGGCACGATTTTTGCCCTATGGATTTTTCAAATGCAGCAAGATGTGCAGATTTTATTGGAATTGTAAATTTGAGTGAAATGGGGAAGGCAATAACTAAGTGAAATTTTCATGGAGTTCGAGGTTCGGGTGTGGACCAGCTGCTGCCGCTGCTGCCGGTGGCAAACAGTGTGAAATAATACTGTTTCTAAGTCCTCCTTGTTGCAGAAAGCTTCTTTTTTTTCTTTTTTCAATTGAACATCGTCATTGCAGAAAATTCAATGGCGAGCAGCTGGTGGCCGTTGCTCGTCCTGACGAAGCTTTGTCTCGTAAAATCCTCCTCTGACCTGGCTGTTTTAGCTTAGAGTGTAGGTCAAAGTATGATAGATTTATGGAATCTACGTAGCTCGGGGTACCTACGGCGCCCAACTGTCAGGCTCAAAATTAAGATGGGAAATTCTAAAATATTTTTATTTTTATTTTATTTTAAGTGATTTTAAAAAAATTAATATTTTTAAGTGGTATAATATTTAAATTTTATATGATAAAATAGCTGGCGGGGGGCATATTTTCATGAAGATAAAATGAAATGATAAAAAGAAAATACAATTTTCATGAATGATTTGATCTGGACTGAGCGGTGTCTGCATGTACTGTGTCTGCTCCCCTTTTCTTTAATTCTGCCTTTCTTTTCTTTCACTGATGAACTGAACTGATCAGAGAGGTGCCGCCATTTTGTTTCATTTTAGGGTTTCTATCTTCTCTGCCTGTCTTTCTCCGTCACGCCGAAAGCAAGAAGATTTCAGTGACCAGAAGTCTCCATTTATTGGTTTCTCTGTTTGCACTGCTCGGCCGACGCTGAGACTGTTGTCGTAGTAGTAACTGGCATCTGCCTCATCTCATCTCTCAAAGCTGATTTTTTTCCCCTCCTTCCTTTTTGACTAACCCACCTAATTTACATCTTCTTTAAAAAAAATCACTAATAGACCACAGCTTTTCTTGGCTGATTTTTTTTTTTTTTTTTTGCTTTTTTGTGTGTACTGTGTAAACTTTGTACTGTATGTTGGGGATAGAATGTAATTTGTAATTTTTGAAATTAAATATAAAAGTACTTGAATTTTAAAAGTCTTTAAATACTTGTCAAGCTTTAAGGGCTTTGACAGGGGGTACATTAAAATGTTAGGGCAAAATTGCAATTGAAGTTGTATTGGAAGTGATCACTTTTTTCGAAGGCTAGGAAGAAGTTGGCGTACCCATTTTATTATTTAGTCCTTTGAAAGTTGGAAGGTGGACTAAATTATTCCCTTCTTACTTAAATGGTTGTATGGGCTAGCATTATAATGCTTCATGATTTAGTTAGGAAGATCTCAAATGTCACGCTCTATTATTATGCATATGGTTGGGATTGATTTAAATATAACAGTGAATGAAGGTTAAGATAATATTTAAATTTGTTGCTTTTGGTATTATAAAGATAGTTCTGATTATTAAAATAATTGTAATCTTATAACCCTTAAAAATTTACAGATATTTATGGGTGAACGTATGGCTGCTTAATGATCTTATCTCAATTTTATAACCTTCTAACCTGATCAATATAATATGTTATGGATTGACAATTTGTAAGCCAAGAATCGGTGAGTTTCGTATACATCCTGTGTAAAATCTTGAGAACTCTCTATTATGCAACTTGTGGTATTCTCGTGACATCTCTTCATTAACCAGAAAAGTGAACTCCACAAAAATGTTGCAGATGTTGGATGTGATTTTTAACCACAAAAAATCGGTATGCGACTTCAATCGCTTTGTGCAAAACACTTGTGGACAACGAGCACGTGTTGGATGTGATTTTTAACCAAAAAGTCTAAACTTATAGGTTATAGGCAAATTCACGTCTATGAACTGTGCAATTTTTTTCAAGTCTTGCATGTTGGACAATTTGTCAACTTGGATAATTTCAAACACACAAAATACATGATCGTGATATCTTAAATATCCGGTCTACTCCTTATCTTTTATCTATGTGTCGGGCCCGTATGTGATATAGACCTCTTATTTCTTATATGTATGGCGTTGCATGTTATCTGCACCTTTATGTTTTTCATTAGTTTTTGTTTTGCAAAATTTAATGGTGTGATGAGTTCTCCAGATTTAGCAAAAATTGACCCTATAATCTTCAGAGTTCTGACAATACATGATATTTTTTTTCCGTTGGTGTGGCACGTGATTGCTCGATCTCGGGGCTTTGGATCTGCAGTTTATCTGGGTAAGTTATTTATCCTCTTACCAGTATGAACTCAGTGTAATGCTGTTTTTCTGTTTCATCTCTAATCTTTAGAGGAAATGTAAATTAAATCCCTATCTGTTTTTGTTGCTCTGAAATTTTGCTGTCCCCATCAACAGGCGGGTACGACAAGGAAGAAAAGGCAGCAAGGGCTTACGATTTGGCAGCTCTAAAACACTGGGGTCCCTCTGCCACCACCAACTTTCCTGTAATCTTCGGATCATCTGCATCTTCTTTTTCCATTCCTTTTGATTCACCAACCTTGTTCCTCCATGCAAGTGATTGGCAGATGAACTATATGAGTTACTTACTGTCAAATTTTGTGTTTCATTTTAAACAACTCTGGGCATAGATTTCGAATTACATTAAAGAATTAGAGGAGATGAAGCATGCGACCAAGCAAGAGTTCATTGCATCACTCAGGAGGTATGCTCCATCTGAGTTTTCTTTCTGTTATTGTAGGAAAATTTTGAATGGAAGAGCATAATGAACTATTTTTATCATAATCTTTCCCATCTTCCTCAATCTTTCTGTTGAACCCGGCCGCTAAGGTAGGGTTTTGATGCAGTGGTATCCATGATAATTTTCAGGAAAAGTAGCGGGTTTTCGAGGGGGGCATCGATATACAGAGGTGTCACAAGGTTTGTTTATCCACTTTTTTTTTTTTCAATATTTGATTATTCAAAAAGTTTTTCTTTAATCATTATGTTTTGTGTGGATAATTTAGTGTGCATAAAATCCCAAATGAAATATAATGGTTAGGGACCTCAAGACCTATGCCCACCTTTTGTGTCTGTCTGTGCCTTTCCTGTACTATCTATAGCTGGTTAACTATTCAACTAGCATTGCTTGAGATAAGGTTTTTGCAGGCATCATCAACAAGGACGATGGCAAGCAAGGATTGGTCGTGTGGCTGGAAATAAAGACTTGTACCTTGGAACATTTGGTATGTTGATTACTAACTACTGTATTATTAACATTTTCTTTGCTGGGTGCTAACCATTTCTTTGGTATCCTATGTAAAGAGTGTTCTAGTATAAGATTTACATATCTACCTATGTGAGGAGAGACAGATATAAGCAATCTACTCGTGATGAAAACAGATCATTCCACAGTTTAAATTTATCATCTTTTCTCCAATTTGTTGTTTCACTAAGGCTAGCTCTGAAAAAAAAAATGCTTAAATTGATTCAAATTGATGACCTCCGAATCACAGTCAATCAATCTTATTACTGGGAACGTGCTCTTTACAATTGTGATTACCTTCATCTTTGAGCTGTTATAGTATTAGAGTTCAGCTATTAGATTTTGAGAGAACCAAGTTAGTAAAGGGATGTGCACGACTTTACTCTGGCATTGCATCCTATTTCATTTTCAGTGGTGGGTTTCGTATTTTGACTATGGAAATTGTTTTGGAATGCTTATTGTGAAGTAAAAATCACTCTGTGTCTGTTCGATGGCAGCAACTGAAGAGGAAGCAGCTGAGGCTTACGACATAGCAGCAATCAAGTTCAGGGGGGTAAACGCGGTAACCAACTTTGAGATGAGAAGATACGATGTCAACAGCATTCTCAGGAGCGCTTTGCCAATCGGAGGGGCTGCCAAGCGGCTGAAGCTCTCTCCTGCTCACCCCGAGCAAAAGCCACCCTTGAGCATTGACCAGCATCAACCACAACGCATCAGCAGCGATGTCAGTGGCGGCACCACCAGCATTGACTACACCTCGGCTCAGCCTGCCACCCACATCCCTTGCGGCATACCATTCAATGCCTCAGCAACCTCTGCCTTTTATCATCAAAACCTCTTCCAGCACCTCCATGGGGACTCGGTGAATCACGGCACCACCATCACCTCTGGGACCGCCTCATCTGTGGTGGGTCCAATGACACTGCTGACGGGACCTGCAGAGTTTTTTCTCTGGCCAAATCAAACGTATTAGCTAGGAAAGAGTAGCAACCTAGCTAGCTAGATAGGTAGAACTTTGGGCCAAGCTAGTAGCTAGTACGAAACCACACCGTTGATCAGCTAGTTTCTCTTTAGCAGTACAACTTACAGTTGACTGACTTCTGACCCATTAGCCTTGACTTAGAAATTAACCCTTCACAATGGCTGATATAACAAGAGGGTTTTCTTTCGGGAATTAGGGATAAAGAGTTGCTTTTTTTAAGAATCTGTGAATTTTTTGTAAAATGTTTAGTCTTAACGTATTGATTAGATGTATGGCAGATGGGTGTCCTGCAACTAGGTCTTCCTCGAATATATGTAATGTTTCCAAAGTGAGCAATGTAGTATGCAGATCATCCATGCAGTAGGCTGAGAAAAAAATTTATATAAATGAAATTGACTCGGGGTCCGTTCGCCTGCGATACTGTGAAGTCTCTGTTTTATTATTGATTTACAGAGCACACGTCTGGGAGCTAATGAATTGCGGGAACAATTTCTCTATTTGCTATGCTATTTTGTAATCATTCCCCGATTTTGGTGATCTTTCTTGTATTCCCAAATTTGTACGTCACGTTTCGACAATTATTTTTAGACTTAAGAGAAACCGTAAAGTTAACTATTTATGATTTGGATATCAGATATTCAAATGAAATTAATATCTTTGTAATGTTAATGGTAAAGCTGTGCATCTAACCATTATTAAGAATTGTCCTCACTAATTCTCACGAGTTCAGTTTGAGGGTAAGATGCAATCAAATAATCTTTTCTTTTTGCTTTTATGCAAAGTACAAACAATCTTGAGATTCAAGTCTTACTAAAACAAATAAAAAGGCAGGCATCTTATTCTTCTGTTGTTTTGTTTACATTTTTGTACTAGGTATGAACATTGCTAAAGTTAAATATGTCTATTGGTGAAATATGAAATAAGATAATTATCTTAGTTGAGTTGTACTTGTGCCTATTTTATCAATGGCGATTACTCAAATCTGAATGGAAGACAAGCTCAATGCATCGAGGAAAAGACTGTCGTGCAAATTGGCACCTGAGCAAGTATGTTACAGCGTGTCGTTCAAATTTCGTCTTCTTTTAACGGTCAATCGACCCAAAATATAATGGTGATATGCAAGTATTGTGCAGCCTGGAGTTGGAGCGACACAATACAGAATAGTAACGTGATAGCCGTTGTTTAAAAGATAGCCCAATTTTATTTCACGCACTTCTCCTAAAAACATGGTTTCCGTTTCTCCTTTATATACCTCACTCTTCATCAAACACAGTTTCGAGCCAAAGTGAAGGTAAAATTAAGTGAGAGTGATTTGTACCAACGTTCAAATTGCGGTGGAATCTTTGTTTTCTAGCTTCAGCCTTTAAAGTTTCATTAGTGGATGGAAGCAATGCTGGAGTTCCATGTCCGACAAAGTGAACTTAAGCTGGTGAAGCAAAATCCATGAGAAATATGAAAGGTGTGCAATTCCGTTATTGTGTAATGAATTCGTAGATATTATTTGACAGAGGTCATATGTCAGGAATAGTTAGCTAATTTTTAGTACTTTTATACCAATGCATCTAGAAATTCACTTTTGTTAGTGGATTAGTTATTAGTTAGAAAAGCCTGAAATAATTTCACTCTTAAATTAGTTGATTCCTGAGTTTTTCTTTCACCACAAACTAGTGGTTTGATTATATTTTTACAGTCTCTCTCTTATTACTATTTGTGATGTATATTTGTAATGCGTCTCTGATATCTAGGCTATTATACAGGTTAGGGAGTCACTCAATCTTCCACTGCGGGTTGAATTAGAATAAGTCCGATTTTCGTCTCTGTAAACCTAGAATTTGCATACCATAAATTATAAAAAAGATGTCAGAAAATTGACGGGACTCAATATCTGATTTATCTTTATTATTTAAATTAGAAATTTTTTCAAGAAAATAGAAAGATAAAATGATGCGAGAATATAGAGTCTCATTTAAGTAGGGGATGTTAGAGGGGGACTGGGCTCTTGTTATATACTCGATGGGAGGTGGCTTAGAGAGATGTAGGCTCCGATAGGTTGCACGCTGCTTGTGGCTTACTAGGGTTGCACTCGAATAGTGGCTCACTAGTGTGTACTTAGTGTGTGGCTTATTAGAGATGCACTCGGTGAGTGGCTCACTATAGATGTATTCGGTGAATAGCTCACTAAGGGTGAAGAGAGAAAGAGAGCTATATCAGGGGAACAGGGCTTTGTTCTCCTTTTAGGCTTTTATGTCTCACTCGAGGGTAGCCTTAGCTGGAATTGATCCATCCCTTTTCCTGTGAAGGCAATGGGTATTTGTAATATTTCGTGGAGAAGGCTTTTGTCACTAAGGTTCGTGACAATTGTCACGTCCATGTTCGCTAGCCGCTTAGGTGTTGATAGGAGTCGCATTTGTCAGATGTCGCCTTATAGTAGTGGTGTGACTGCAAGCTGTCCTCTCGAACCGGCTGTCAAACTGTGGCTACAGTTGCAAACGGCGCCTACATGCTTGTGCTCTAACTACTAGATGCACTACTCTAACCATGCTGTTGACTGCCTAGTTGAGAAGCTTCCTGATTGGTCCATCCGTCTGCATTACAAGTTGGGCTGTTGATATTTGTCCCCTTGGCCCATTACTCCCTGGGCCTCATTTGGGTTGTTATTGTAGCAGCTGGGTTGGGTCGAATCGGTCTCCTTCCACGGGCCTTGAGTGCCACTCATTGCACCATGGTTCTTCTTCGTGCGGACGATCCATGACTGGTTTAGGTCACTGTGCTACTGGACCCATCACTAGCCCCCATACTGGGTGACTGTGCTTTACCAATTCCTAATATTTACCGTGATGAAATGTTTCTACGTAGGCTAGTTTGCATGTCCCTTCCCGAGATGCTACTTTTAGAGGCTTCCCCTAGTAGTGTATCTTGCTACTTTTCATGTAGGGTGCCGTTAGAGCTAAGCCCTCAAGGTCTGGTGCTAATCCATCGTTGACAGTGTTGCGGATGTGGCCCTTTGCATTAGTAGCTTATTGACCTTGGCTCCAACTATAAACAAGGGAACCTTTCATGCACTTTTGTAGGGATCGTTCTTCCATTAGCCAAACGATGCAAGTGATCGAGCAAGGAGAGTGTCCTAGACTACTAGGGTGGAGGATTGGTGGAAGTCTTTTGAGGTCAAAAGCTACACTCAAAACTTGTTCGAAGTCCATCTCACCATCGTTCAAGACTAGTGGGAGTTTTAGGAGGCACAAAGCTGCAGTTAGAGCTCATCTCCATGTCCCTTCTTGGCTCGTTTCCTTGCCGTGATCGGGGTGGCTAGGTTATTGGGCCACTTCCATGTTCCTCCTCCATGCTGGCGTCTGATGGCGAAGCCTTTGGAGGAACTTTGAGGTGCGAGTGCTCCGCTTCTGCCGTCTCGGATTTTAGGAAGCACTCGATTTTCAGTTCCTTTTGTCGAAGGGTCACTTGTGAAGCTTGTTGGAGGGGGTGCTTCTGGAGTTTTGTTGGAGTCAGACTATCGATGCCGCTATGAGTCAGACTTTACCCTTGGGGGCTACGATCAATCTCGGTGGAGGATCTCTTGGTTGGAAGCCTTCCTCGTAAGGGCAATGGCATCTCACCCCTCCTCTCATTCGGGAATGGCATCCCATTCATCTCCAACGGTGTCCGGCCCTTGATCTAGGCACTTCCGCTGGTGGGTAGAGGATGGTTGTCGGGCAGCTCTGTTGCAACTGTTTTGCCTGAGCCTGACGTCCTAGAACTGATTTTGGGCTGGTGTCATTGGGTTGTTCCATGTGTTTTATTTTCATTTTTGCACTATGTGAGTTTGCTGATATAAATTTTATACTTTGTAAAGGAAATTAATGAATGAAACTTTCGGAGCAGTGCCCTTTTCTTTTGCCTCATGTCTTCTGACTTTGTCGCATGGTTTTTGGATGATTAAAATGCTTGCATGTAGTCATGATTCATTGATCGCCCACAGATTTAGCAATTTAGTTTTATCAAGATTTGACGCGCAGCGGACCGCCTTGATGATTGGTTAGGGAATGATAAGTCAAATCGGCTTCAAATCTGCTAAATCGGGTACTGCCTCTCAATCACCTCTGGGACACAGCATGTCTAGGGTCGCCCTGCTGACCTGGAGGATGAAGTTACTTGCCTCCTTTTGAGCAAGAGCTAGCTTCAGGGGGATGTAGTGCTGAGTTGACATTGCTATTGTCGGGGCACTTCAGAGTCTGGGGAGGCACGACCTTATCAGCCAAAGCCCGTCCAAGGGTGAAAACGAGATCTTATGAATTCTTAGAGGCTTAGGATTGGATCGTGTCTTTTGAGGACATGTTCGTGAGTGTTGGTGGCATCTTGTTGACTCGTTGGGTACATGCGCGTAACTGAAGGGAAACTTATGGATTCCATGCTGGCCTTTCGGATTCCATGAATGCTGGGGCCTCCCTTGCTGTTTGCGACCCTGACATTATTGCATGTTGCGAATGATGGGAGTATTTTTCTCTTCCACCCTCTGCAGTCTGAATCTTCGATATCATGATGAGAGGGCCCTTAGACGTCTTGGCCTTGGGTTAGCATTTGGTCACTTAACCCAGCACCTGGCCTAGAAGGAGCCGACAAACCCAGGCTCAAGGCCATCCAGCTTGCGTGCCGTCGTCACATGATACTCCCGTGAAGGTGCCTCTAAAAATTGTTGCTTGCTCGCTGTCCCGACCTCGAACTCATCTAGGTCGCCCACTGCCAATTGGTGAGTTAAGAGTGACGCACCTAAGAGTCGTTGCTGGCGTCACATAGCCATCGCGTCAATCAAAGTGTCAAAGTGCATTGACTGCAGAGGCGATTCGACACTGTCATAATGGCAGATCGACTGTAGAGGCGATGTGACTCTTGCCATAATGCGTATGTGATGGGATGCATTTTAGTCTGCTGGGGTGAGAGCATGTGTCGCTACCATTATGGTGATGCGTCCTTTCAGCTTCGTAGAGGATTGCTATATAAACACGACGCAAGTCCCTTTCTTTGTTGTCCCTTTTGCTTTGTGCACGCCTTCATTTCTTTCTCTACGAGTATTTTCTAGGCTTCACTCTGCCATTTTTTTTGGTACTTTTTAATATGGCTTACTATGATACTATCGACATTTCCATTCTGATTACTTCCACATTAGAAGTGCCGTCTCCTTTTGCCTCTGTGCCTTCAACACAAGGGAGTAGCAACAATGAATGGACGTCAGAAGAGATGCCGTCATCTTAGAGAGCGCCGTTATTGGTGGTGCTAAGCCCCACCTAGGTGCCCATGCTCTATAGTACCATGAGGTTCGGGGGGCCACCTCCTGT
>JAODPA010045479.1:0-69124 GCA_025585075.1 Nepenthes mirabilis | reverse complement strand
TGCATTCAGAATTTTTCTTTATATTTGTTAAAAGATAAAAAATATAAGCAAAAATTCTGAATGCAAATATGTCCCAAATGGGTCTGAATGTGTCCCAAGTGGGTCCAAAAGTGTTAAAAAGTGTACAAATTTTAAAATGATTAAAAAAATTAGATGTGTCAAACTGCGTCCGACATATGTTGGGGCATATTAGGAGAGTGTCTGTACCCAATACGTGTCGGACACTGAAGCTTAAGCCTTGAGAGTGTGTCAGTGTTTCTTAGTTGCTAAGTACTAGGTAGCTTTAATACTTAATTTTAGTCAAATGTCCCATTTTCTTGCTAAAAAAAAGGCCAAAATGCATCCCTAGAATGTTCTTAATGTGCCCAACTTGTTCCCAGTGCAGCCAAGCCTACACACACACACACACACACACACACAAATCTGATACTTGTCTGAGAGTGTCTGATACGTCACCTAGAGTTCCTAGAGGGTGTTGATGTCTGATACATATTACACAACACACTCCTAAAATATTAAGGGTGTAAAAATTTAAGACACCTTAACGAAAACTAGAATGAGTGAAATAAATAATACTAGCTAGTAGCCAGCTATCCCAAATCCTGAAAATTATAACAGTACAATATTTCAAAAATAGAAGTAAAATACTATAATATTGATCTACTTGCATATATCCCCTACTCCAAATATACTCTTACTTTCAATTTTTTCATTCATGGATTTTTATTTCTTTTTGGGGAGGAGGAATTATTTAATAAGATGAGTGCACTGCACATAGGTCAATAGTTTATGTTATGATGATTACCAGGCTGATGTGTCCAAAACTCCAAATGAAATCAATGCACCATAGTTTAACCTTTTTTTTTTTTTTTTTTAATATATAACTTTGATAAACTGGCATACTGGGCATTGCATAGATTGCCAAAAAATAAATTACCAGATCCAAAAAGAAAAAAAATGGTAATAGGCCATTGACATTGAAAGCAAAATTGATGACACAGTTAAATATATTTAGAATCAAACCTGAAGCATCTGCATTAATTTTGGGTGTTGCTCCAGCAGCTGACAAAGTTTATCTCGGTCACTCAGCAGAGACTGTTCGAGAGTAATTAATCAGAGATGATATTGAGATAAAGCGAGCCTGATCAAAGCTTCTGGCCCATAATGCATACCTGAATTGCCTGAGGAGAACTAAAATATTGTTGCAATGTCAGTGCCGAATCTTGCTCCTGCTGTGTTGCGGCATCTCTTTGTTGAAGTTGAACCTGTGGTTGGTGACTTTCAACTTGCTTTTGCTGCTGTAGTTGTGACAGGTTCTCCTGCTGTTGAGATTTATAATATAAATGATACTGTGACATTTGGGATTGTGGTAGTATTTTCTGTGCCTGCATCTGCATCTGACCAGGCATATGCAACAAAGAGCCTCCTTGCTCTGCCTGTGGTGAAACATGAATTGGTGGCCTTTGATGCTGAGGTTGGTGGGGTGGGCAAGGAAGCTGTGGTGGTTGCAAAGGCTGTAACTGTGTAAATGGCTGTATTGGTGGCATGGATGATTGGTGGGCAGGGACATTCACAGAAATACTAGGAACACTATCACTCTGTTGCAGTGCAGGTATATTTCCATTTTGTGTGAAAGGCATGGTAGATGCCCTACTGAAAATCGAAGGGGACATTATCAGAGGAGGTGGATGAGAAAGTCTGGATCCAGATGACAGAATATTTCCAAATTGGGCATCATTCAAGAGTGCAACAGAAGGCTGCAGAGTCTCAGTTACTGCTATGCTGGTTTCATTGTAAGTTGAAATTTGGGATATAGAAGGCCGTAATGGTCCACTAAATGGAGTAGTGGAAAAAGGTGGTGGTGTAGGAGGAAGTGGTGGCAGAGGCCTAGAGGTTCCACTGGATGAAGAGTGCAATGTCCGTGGATACCTGGAATCTGGCATGGGACCGAAAGACGCTAAGGATGTGGAAAGATTGTTAAATGTAGACTGAAAATCTGTTGGAACCTGCCAGAAATGGAAACATGACATTTTTCACAGAGAGTAAAGAAAAAAAAAAAAAAGAACAATAGAACTAGCATGTCTTACATGGTAGGTGGGGGCCAGTGGTGGCTGCAAATCAGTCATAGAGTTAATAAATTGTGATGGAGCTGATACAGGGTCAGGAACATGCGACCTCACAGGTGAGATTGTTGGTAGGGGTGGTGTCGGAGGTAAAGGTGGCTGACTTGGAAAAAATTTCTGGTCATGCAGGCCTTGAGATGCAACCACAGGTAGATTTCCTGATCGTTGCAGATTATTGTGTGGATAAAAACTTGGTGAAGGCATTCTTGTTTCACCTGGCATATGCACCAGCAGTGAAGCAGTATTACTGTATGGCGAGGAAGAAAATCCAGAACTAAATGCAGCAGGAGCAGAATCAAATGCACCATCGGCTGCAGCTGAGATGGATTTGTTGGTCTCATCTGGCAACTCAAAATATTTCTTATCCACTGAAATACTTGGTTCCCGTGTCATTGACATCTCACGTGAGGCTGACATCCTAGAAGACTGTTCATTTTGGGTATTCTCATCAATGCTAGATACCATCGATGGTGCCAAGCTGTTCACATCACTCTCTGTCTCTTCAACAATAGATCGTTGAGGACTTTGCTCGACAGTGGCAGATGCAGCCTTCTGTAAACTGTCATCGGGTTGAGGAAAAGCCAACTTATCATCAGGTTCTGACTCCTCATCATCAAACACAATGTCAATCCCTTGGAGATCATCATCGAGATCAACTTTGAGCTGTCTAGAGTGATTGGACTTTGCTGTATCAGTTTCATTTTCAGAAGGTACACTTTTTCCCTGGGATGTGGCCTCTGCAGCTACCATGGGAACAGGATTTTGCCGCTCCCTTTGTCTGGCCATAAATTCATCCACATGAATGGATGGAGGCCTCCCGCTACTAGATCCTATACGAGGCACAGAAATAACATTGGAACCGGATGTACCATCAGCATTTCTTTCCCTAGCAACATAGTCATCAACGTGCATAGATGGTGGTCTGCTAGTATTTGGCTTGCGTTGTCGGAAGGTGTCCCTCCTAGTAGGACCAGAAGAGATAACAGATGGCCCAGATCCACGTAAAGACATGCTTTGGACATCGACAGGGAAACTTTCTCTGCCATGCCTGCTTGCTCCATCCGATGACATTTTCCTCTTGCCCTGAAGGCTTGCCAGTGACAATCTGTTGCGCAAATTTTCAGGACATTCCCATTGGAACCTGTCACCTAATTCTCCCATGTTGCAGTCCTCATCAGCATTTTCAGAGCTTCCATTTGTCAACAGATGTATCCTCGATGAAGGTGAAGCATCAGGAGAAAACAAAGGGATGCCCCTCGAAATAATATCATCCACCTTAACTAATTCAGTAGGATTTTGCAACAAAATGGACAGTGAATTAGCAGATTCCAGAACCTGTACACAAACCAAAAATAAGACAAATAGAAGGGTAAGCTAGGTATGAAAAGGCAGACAGGTACAGTTTGAAGTCTGCAGTACCTGATGCAAATTTTCCTCCCCAAGAGATTTCACCAGATACTCATCGTCTATGATCTTTGAACGCAATAAAGTAGACATTCCCTGGATGTACTTGACATTCTCTTCAAGAAGTCCACTTTTTCCACTCAAGTTGCTGAGAAGCCCAAAGAAATACCTCAAGGCAGTAATCCTCTCTTCGTCAAAGCTAGACAAGGAAATTAGATGCAGCCAGTCACACAATTTCAAAGTCCATATCTAATAAGGTCAGTGGCAAGGCTACATGGCACTGTAGATACCTTATGTAGAATCAAGAGCCAAGTTATTAATCATGACAAAAGAACATATAAAACTACAGTAAAAAGTCAGTTATGATTATACTTTCTTTCATTTTGTGAAGAAAATAATGCAAGATTACACTGAGTAACGTACTTCCACATCATAGAAAAATTAATACTACAGTAATGTCTGTGTGAGGGAGTTCCTACCCAAGCAGAAAATCAGTGTTTAAAATTGTCGGCAGATTAATGTGGTATCTGCCACAACAAATACCTATATTTAGCTTAGCAGCCCAGTCCCTTGGGCTTTTTTTTCTCCTTTCTCAAAATTCAGGCCAAAAAGGGAAAACAATTGTTTCCAGAATCACCCACTTAGGTTTTATGAATTGAAATCAATTCCCTACAGAATCTTAAGTAGGATGAGGCCTTACAATCTCCTCCACCATAATCCCTAATGCAGTCATCAGTGTACAAAGATTCTACTAAGGAGATATGTGATTCCAGAGGTATAAATTGTACAGGTCATAGTGGTGGTCCCACCAAGCTTTTAGTGAATGTAGCACTTAGATCTACACCCTTACAACTGGATTTGACTCTGATAGAAGCTGCAAAGCCTAGAGTAGGCCACTAGCATAGCATCCAAATGCTCTGGGTAAATTTTCCTAAGTCAGGCCTCAACAGGAAGGGATTTTTGATGCTATGTCTACATTCAGGCCTTGCAACCAGTTCATGACATGGCACAACAATGATGACATGTAGTTAATGGAGAAAAAAACAAGTGTTCTTTTTCAGGCTAGCAGCCTACTTGGTATGCTGCATGCCATCGTTTCCACATTTCTTAAAAAATTTAAGAGAAGAGAGACAAGAAATTAAGGGCATGTCTGCAACAAGTGTCAGGTTTTCTTTAGTTACAATGTCAGCTTTCCTCACAGTCATTGCCTGCTCCTCTTTATTTGATTCTGCGACGGAGGTCCTACAGTAGGCAACAGCATGCACAAGCGACTAGACCAAAGAAGACTAGGGCTTCTACTCTTCCACCAAGGAGCTGTTCGCAGCAAGAAGCAACAAATGTCATAAACAGAGGGAGTGGACCTATTCATAGAGGCATATAGAAGACATAGGCTCTCTTTTTATTCTTTTCTTTTTTCAGGGAAAAAAAAATCTTATGTTGGACTCAGGTATTATACTCAAACGAAAAAAAAACTTTAGACTACATGATACTAAGGTTGTTCACCTGTTTCTATAAAATTCTTTCGACTGTTCACTCATTGCTTCAAATCTAGATGCCAAAAAGGTAGGGAGCGCGCAGCAACATTAAGTTAGTTGCTTGTCCTTGTTTGCTAATAAAGCAGCAGAAGACGGGTACGAAGTTTCTGCTTCTATTCATCACACTTCATATTGACAAAAGCCCCTTCCTGTAACAATCTGTCGGAAGCGGTGCCCATGGTCCCCTTTGCATAACTTTATTCTTCAGTTGCCTTTCCATTTTTCCTGAGAATGCTAAGATAAAGGCTAGTAGGCTAAGAGTGGAGTCATCGCCTTGGATCTATAAATGGTATTGCATGAACTAAATGGTATTGGAATTTAGTGTACAGGTTTAGAAAATCTGGAGCAAGAAGCAAAGTATCAATTGTGATGGCTACAGAGTTGGAATTTGAATAAATCCCATGGAAATGGAGCCATGGACAACTAAGAGTCAAAGAGTCATGATAAAAAATAGATCATAATATCAGGAAAATAATTGGCACAACTAATTTAAAAAGGTCATGATAAATCACCTACCTTTGATGGGTACAATTATGGTCAACAAATTCAGTCTGGCTAAGAATTACTATAATGATAGTAAGAGCAGGAAAATGAAAAGGAAGCATCACAAAAAAAGCAACCAATAGTTCTGACACTGTCACACATGCCCTCCACTCTGCTCCCACATCCATGTGTCTTTCTATAGACTACTACAAATAGTCATAAATAAGACATTCGCTATGTTAAATGGGTTACTACATTTAAGTCATTAATCAGATACAAAGAAGCTAAACAGCACAAACCATTGCAACGTAAGGGGGAGAGAATGGCAAAAAAGAAAACTCAGCATCTCATTTGGCAGAACCCAGGTGCTGCTAATACATCAATCAAGAAAGCTATGCAGAAGCCATATATGAAGTTTCCTAAGTGTTAGTAGCTGTAGGGAAGTTAGACTCACTATATTGTATTTGGAATAACATGGGAACATTGGATTCCTGGACTTGCACTTCAAAATTGTTTCATAACAAATAAGTGTAGTTGCTTCTCATCGTGTTCAACACTTGGATAAATGTCAATGGATTCAGTTACTCGGGCCCAGATATGTGTAAATATGTTACATGCATACATGTGGAGCTTGTGATTAGGGCAAGACTTTTGAGTCATCCAGTGAATCTTATGGTGTGTATGTAGTGGATTTTGATTTGGTGGTGATCATAATTCTATCTTTTTTAGCAAGTTTTGTTAGAAAAATGCAAAAGGAGAGATTGTTCGGCCAGCCTATTAGTGTTTGGCAAATTTTATGACATTATGTTGTATTTTTAGTTTCTTCCTCAGGCCATTATGTCCAGCCTTTTGCTCAATGTTTGTGCATCTTGTACTCAAGCATAATTTTGAGGCAAAGACTTTAACTCAAGTTTGGTGTGAATATGGATTAGGTTTTCGCTCAAAGTTCCTTCTATATTTTGGTCAAGTGAAATGTGACCAAAGAGTTTCCCATGATATTTTCGTCAATGAAAAGAGATAAGAAAGCTTCATTGGAGGATCATTCAATGCTTGGTTCTAGCAGAAAAGGATAAGAGAATTTCAATCGAAGTTCGACTGAAATTTCACTCTAGTGAAAAGAGACCAAAGGATTTTGCTCGAGGTTCGCTCAAAGTTTGGTTCTAGCAAAAAGGGACCAGAATGCTTTGCTCGAATTTCACAAATTATTCCTCAAGGGGAATCGCTTACTCCCACTATGCATAGTTCTAAACTACTCTGACCTAGAGTTATATACATATTCAGGCCTTAACTTCCTCAAGAGAGATAGAGACAAACATGAGAAGATCAATTTTGAATTTCTAGAGCTTTAGAGTGAAGAACCACAATACACTTTGAGAGATTTTCCCACTTTGATGATGATGTGTTCTTGAAATTGTACTAAAATACCTTAAACATTAAACAAGGTGGTACAATCATATGAAACTCAATCTGTGGCTTGAACATAGGATTCAAGCAGGGCTGAAAGAGATCATCTAGGGAAGATCCAGTAGGAGAAGCCAGAGGTCTTAATTTTGCTACGGGTATACAGATTTGAATCGCTTAAAAATTCACAAGTTAGGTGTTTGTTGGTCAGGTTAGCATGTCAAAACTATTGGTCTGCAAGCTGACTATTCTAATATAATGATTTTCAATCAGTGCCAGACAAACCAATGGATTTTTTCCTTAACATGTTTCTTTTTGTCAACAATGTTGTGTGTTATCTATTCATTTATGCACATCATATTGATATTGTTGAGCACGAAAGTTTATGTGATGTGGTATGTTTAGAACCATGATCTCTTTAAACTATGTCAAAATTTTTTTGCACTTGTACATATTCAACCCCTCTAGATGTACATGGTTCTTAATACAAGTTTCTCACATGGTATCAAAGACTTACCCTGATCCACAATTCACTGTTAGATTAAGTGAGCTCTAGGGAATCATGGTCTATTCCTCCACTTTGATGGAAGTCTCTATGTCTACTGGAACGTCAGCATGAGAGTATTCCCCAAAATTATGGATGAGCGTGTCTGGTTGAGCATATAGAAGAGTTGAACTGCACCCAACAATTTAGAATGCTAGCACTTATAAGGATGCCTTCAAAGGTGGTCAAGGATAAGCAACTTGAGTCGAACTGGAATAGTCAAGCTATAAATGCTATTTCTCCTAATGAATTTAAACATGTTTATATGTATGAAAAAGCTAATGATATTTGGGAAATTCTTAAAGCTATATATGGTGGCACGAAACTGTAAAATTTTGAGTTACAAATGTTTACATTGAGATTTGAATATGTCAAAAGAAAGTAGATGAAAAAATTGATGAATTCTATGCCAAGCACATTGACATCGTCAACTCAAGCTTTAACCTTTGAGAGAGAATAACTGAGTCCATGAAAGTTAGAAAAGTTGTGAGGTCACTTCTTGAAAAATCTAGGCATAAGAAAAGTCATGAGGTCCCTTCTTGAAAGGTTTTGGCCTAAGGTTACAGCTATGGAATAGAAAAAGAATTTAAATGCAGTCAAAATGGAACAGTTGGTTGGATATTTGTGAACATATAAGAAATTGCTGCCATAGAATAAATAAAACAAGTCCATTGCACTGAAGTTGGTGCAGGAAGAATCAAAGTGATTTTGGCAAGGAATTCTTGGATGATGAAGTTGCCTTATTTGTTAACAGGCTAAAGATTTTTTTAAGAGCAATAAGAAATCCTATGAGAAGACAAAAGAGACCACTAGTAATCAAAAGTAAAGGAAACCAAAAAAGAAAGAGTCCAAGGACTCGAATCCTAAAAGGTCACAAAATATATTTTGTAAGTTTGTTGTTACAGTAATGTTTTTTCCCTATGACTCGAAGTTCCATTTTCTGGTTATTGCACACATTACTTTTGTCATATATATATATTTTCATTCACATTCAGCCATCTACTCAGCAAAAAAAAAAAAAAAAAAATCGCCCTTTTTTCTTCTGTTATGGTTTGCAGCAAATTGTCATTGGTATTTAGAAATGTTTGGATAATTTAGTTTTTGCATTTTATTTTTTGTTTTTTGATTGATTTCTTTTTTGACATTGCTACATATTGATATTAGGAATGTGTTACTAACAAAAAGGCACACTTCTTTCAATTTACAGTTCTCACAAACCATTACGTTTTTCCAAATTCCATTTCTCTTCTTACGCTTATTTCTGCAATTTTTTTTATTCCTGTTTTCTGTGTTTTTCAGGTGTTGCTATTCTACTCTACTGCTAGGAATATAGTTTTAATAGAAAAACAGAAAATTTTTTCCTGTTTTCAATTTTTCCACACTATTTTCAATTTCAATAAACAGATAATTTTAAATCCTGCAATTTTCTCTTTGTTGTTTTCTCCTTTCTGCAATTCACAGCAGGTATTTTGCCACTTCTGAACTGCAGTGGCCAAGATCTAGACTGCAGTGGTAGCTTTTTGCATTTATTCGCCTGTTGCATGTTTTTTCCTCTGTAGGATGAGGTTTATTGTTTTTAGCAGGCCATTATTTCATTTGCTTTACATTTGCCTGTCGTCATTCATTTGCATTTATTTGTCTTTAGTTTAGTTAAAAAAAGAACCAATTTCCCTCCATTGATTTTTATTTTTTTGAGCTTTTAGAAGAAAGACCCCCGTACTTGGCAACTTTTCCCTTAAATTGTTTGCCTAGAACAATTCTTTATAGATTTGATCCTGACTTCTACACTGCACTCTGATACACTTGTAAGAATAAATATACATTTGAGGTTGGCCGTTCAGACACAAGGTTGAACAAATTGGCAGAGAGATAGATTTCAGTAAAAAAGGTGAAGTTATTGAGAGTGACTTAGAGATGACCAAAGCTCAACTTCTCACTTTCACTAGCAAAACCAAGATGCCAGATCATATGTTAAGTCCCGACAAAGCTGCTGAGTCTAAGACATGCATCACAAGTCAACTCAAACTCCAAAAAAATCATTGATTCATCATCCCTGGCTCTTTAAACTACAAGAGGTTTGTAGAAGAGGCTTGTCACTTCCAAGACTCCTTGTGTTCTCACATGCCCAAGATGCAATCAAGAAATGTGTCTTTCTAGACTCAGCCCACATCCTAATCTTGTAAAAATTAAGCTTGGAATACTCTTGTTAAGACACAATCCTCATTTCTGTCTCATAAACCTCAATCCAAGAGTATGCATTATAATCCTAGGTTTGTTGCTAATATATCATACCTTTGGTCAATGTGGCCATATTTGACCTCATTGTGGTAGAACCATACCTAGGAATCTTCGTTTCAGATCCTATCAAATTCAGGAATCTGTGCGTCAACTTCATTTGTTAGAAGTTCCACCTAACTTGACCAAGAGGGTCAGGACTGAGAAATTGATATGGTTGATAATGAAGAAGGGGATGATCCTTAAAGCCAAAGAGGCTTGGGCTGCTTCTTGGATAACACTTCCATCCATGTAGCTTATGAAGCATTGTACTTAAGCTTAGCATGCATATTACAATAGCTCATTTAGCATTTCTGCATCAAAGTAGTGTGCACACATAAATTTGGTTATACTTTTCCTTTGTTCTGAGAGTGTTCTCCTAAAAATTTGTTAAAAGTATCAAATCTATTTAAAAGAAACCTGCTTAGTGAGTGGGACATGCAAAATATTCAAATATTTTTAAACTAATACTTTGGTTGATGCACTTGGCGATGGTAGTTAGGTGCTCTTCATAACTTGTGTTGCAGACCTTACACTGCACACTATTCAATTGACAGAAACTTGATAAAAAATGTATCCTGGGACAACAATCTGCTTTGTTAGATTTACCTTGGACTAGTTGAAAATTATCATAAAAATTCCCCCAACAAAGGAAAAGGAAAAGGGAAAAAGAAAAGGTCAAAAAGAAAAGATCCTCTCAAATATCAATTTTTTATACAAAAAGAAAAGGAGAACAAAAAAATGATATATGAAGCACATCAATGAAGAGCTTTTAAAAAGGGTGGGAAAGGAGAGATAAAGGTCATAGTGGCATTGGGTCCAACTTTTTTTTACGAGAAATATATCCAAGAGCAGTAGAGAAATGAGAACCTTGTCCGAAATTTGAGTATTTAGTCCCCCCTCCCAAATATAGTGATTGTACTACAAGTGTCACACTTCCTACGACCTTTACCTTGCCGTGAACCTAAGTGTTTTCTTCTGTAAGTGTGTTTTGATGTCACCATTAAAGGTTTTGGAAAAGGTATATTCACCTAGTTTTTCATGTAGTTCAGGTGCTTTTGGCACTAAAAATTTTTCTAGTGTTGTATAATTATTGCTGATGTGTTAAGTCTCTTTGGTGTATCATTTAGGAGTGCTCTACAGAAGTTGGTTCACTCAATGTTAGTGTGCTAGTATCTCAAGCATTCTTACCCATGCCTTTTCACTCAACCTAAGTGCGCCTTTCATTTGAGCCACAGTCTATTTTTTGCACACCTTGTATTCAAGCCTTGACAATTTCATGTGTTTTTTACAAGATTCATGACTCCTAATTCGTGTCTCTCTGTCCCGTGCTCAAGTGAAACTAGCTAGTTATTGTCTTCACGCAAATATCTTGCTTTCCCCCTCATCTACTCTTCACATCCAAGATATTCCGTTGATATTTCTTCCCTTTAATATGCATTTTTAAAATTTAGTGTTTATTTCTTCCAATGTTTTTTTATTCATGCTAGACACAGATTTTTATGTCCTTTTCTATCAGAAATGAAGTGTTGTCTACTATATTGGTTGTGGGACTGCTGGTGTCCAATTTCATAGCATTTGAGTTGAATCAGCCTCGTGGTTCTGTTCGAACCCTTTTTGCTCAAATCTTGTGTGGCTTATGTATGAGCATTCTCACTCTTTTAATGCAATTTTTGCACTTCCCATGCATGAGCTTCTGTGTCCTGTATTTTTCATTCCTTCCTCTGATTGGTACTTACCTTGCCTTTAACTCTCTGCTGAGTGTTTGGTCTATCTGATCATGTGCACCAACTTGTTGCTAGACTCGCACATGACCATGCTACTACTTGCTGGGATGCTATTTTTATATGCCTTTCTCTTAGATGATTCGGTTGATCTTTCTTATCACGTAGTTTCTTCTCTTATCCAGGCTCATCAGAATGCCCGCAACTAATCTAAGCTTCCTTGGCCAACATCTGGTTACTGAGCTCCAGAATACTTTCCTTCCTGAGGATTGTTCAGGCTTGAGAAACCTATAGGTCATTCCACTCTTCTTCAGAGTCGAGCCCATATTCGGAGCACTCAAACCACTCCCAGCTCTCCTGATTCACTTGACCCTAAGGATGGAACAGCCTTCCACCTTGCCCGCATGTAGTCGAACCCTCTCTTTTCCCCATTTCTTAACCTTCCCCTACAAAACATCATCAAGCTGCTTCATATCCTGCTGCCTCTAAAGTTCTCATGAACCAGATGAGCAAACTTCTTCAGCAACAGGTTGATATGATGGCGAGTTTACAGGGACTAAAATCTATGGTGACCGCTGGGCTACGCGATCTGTGCACAGAACTTTCTATGGGTCAACCGAATGTTTGGGCAGAGATGAAGCATCCACAGACTCAAATGGCTTCACCAGACGATGCAAAGGATGAATCTGATGGATCATATGGGTAGACCAACCCCTTGTCAAATTATGACAAAAAAGGTGAGTATTTGAGGGAGAATGCTGGTATGGTTTTGAGGAGGTTTTATGATTTGTTGTGGGATGTTTGTGTTTGTCTTTATATTATATTTTTCAAAATGCCATGGTCACTAATATTTGGTTTGTGACTACTGCATTGGGTGCATCACAAGTATTTTCCTGATTATGCTATACCTTACTTGGTCGTGTTGAGTTTGGGATTGCAGCAGGATTTCTGCATTCACCAAGTGAATCTAGAGTATAGGATGTGTCTAGTGAATTCTGATTTGGTGATCATCAATATTCTATTTTTGTATATGTTGTTTTATTGTGTTTTTGTCAAAAAATTACTAGAGAGGCGATTGTTGGACCAGTCTATTATTGTCTGGAAAATTTCTTGATAGTGTATTCTATTTTAAGTCTCGTCTTTGAGTCATTCATGTCTGGTCTTTTACTTGATGTCAGTGCATCATTGGCTCAAGGAACATATTTGAGACAGATTTCTGCTAAAGTTTGGCGCGAAGCCTGGATCAGGGTTTCACTTGAAGTTCATTCAATATTTTGCTCGAGCAAAAATTAACCAAAGAGTTTTACTTGGATATCTGGCTAGAGCGAAAGGGACTAGAAAGCTTTGACAGAGTATCAGTCAATTGTTGGTCTAGCAAAAAGGGACCATAGAATTTCACTTGAAGCTCAGTCAAAATTTGGCTCCAGAGAAAAGAGACCAGTGTATTTCACCTGAAGTTTGGCTTGAGTGAAAAGGGACCACAATGCTTTGCTCGAAGTTCACGGGATTTTTACTCAGGCGAAAAGCAGTTAGTCCAACTATACATAATCCTAAACAGCTTTGCCCGAGAGTTATATACATATTCAAGTTGAACTTCCTCCAGAGAGAGACACACACATGAACAGATTAGTCGTGGAGTTTTCTTTTCTTGAGAGGCTTTGAGCGAAGAACCACAAAACGCTTGAAGAGATTTTCCTTTTTTGAATAATGATGTACTTTTGAAATAAAATTCTCTCTCACATCTCACCCCAAAACCCAAAACATTTAATCCAAGCATGCAATTCTACGGAATTGGTGTTTAGCTTAAGTGTTGCAGTTCGGGCAATGTTGTGAGTGTTAGTTTGAACATCCATTGAGAAAAGCCAAGGGTACTGCTTTTACTACAGCTATGCAGATCTAAGAAGTCCTTTCAATAGTCATGAGTTTGGTATCAATCAGCTAGGGATTAGTATGTCTAAAATTCCGGTCTGTAAGTTGACTCTTATCCAATAGTAGATTTCAATTGGCAATTCACAGCCCAGATGGTTTTTCTCTTCAACATGTTCACAAGTTTTCCCTACGCCACTAATATTTTGTGTTCTTGAATTATTCATACACAGTTATATTTATACTGTTTATCAAGAATATTGATGTGATGCAGCACGTTCACCAAGAACAGTGATCTCTTGTAGTGTATCAAAATTAGGGGGGTTAATTAGGGGTGCTAATTTAACCCGCACTTATTATAACTCTTCACCTGCTCTAGGTATACCTGAGCATCTGCCAGTTTCTCTTATTTCACATTTAGAAAATACACCAAACTCTTCCATTATCAAATTCTAAAACTAAAATTATGCAACTAAATTGTTAAAGTAAACGGGATTTGACACATTTTAGGCATTTCTAAAATATGCCTGTACGGTAACTAACCACTAGGCCACACCTGATTACTAGTAGAATCTTCTATATATTGAGCACATGAAAATGTATAAATAAATGTAACCAAATTCACAATGAAATCTCAAAGTCTAAGCATCCAAGTTGCTAAAAGGAAGGAAATTTTCAGGAATTTCATAATGATCTGAGCTAAAGCAAAGCCTAGCCTCTTAAGGCATCAGAACAAGCAGATTCAGAAGATATCAGTTTAAACAATTATCTAAACCAGCACAGAAAAAATTTACATTAAGAAGAAATGATGGAAAGCCACTTGCCTTTTCCCAACCATACAAAACCTCAAAGCACCTAAGCACAGTGCTTCAAGAGCTTCAATTGCATACATTGACGGACTGCCCTTTTCAACTGATCTATATAAACTAATCCAGCAACACAGTAAAGGAAGCTTCCTCCATTCAACATCAATATAACTGCTACAATCCCCATGCCTTTCATGCACTCTTTCTTGGTGAGTTTCAGTGGAAATACTAGATTTGATATTTCTGAAAATTTCAAGCAAAGCTGCCTGACCTTCAGCACGAGAAGCCAGCACTTTAAAAGCTGTTAGGCAAGCAAGCAACTCTTTTCCAACAGGTAGAACCTGGGAGTTTAGTCAGACAAAATAAGTAAAAAAAAACGTACTACATATAGCCATGATGGAAATGCCAAGCATTCTACAATGCAGCAAGCTTATGAATCCATTCAACAAATCAAAAGAAGAAAAAGATTCATCTTGCACTGGCCATAATATCCAAACAAACTGCTTAAATCAACAGATTATTGCCTCCAAATATATTATCAGTATGCATCGCAAGCATATTATGAAGAAGCATGACGACAGTGAGAAGAGGCCATACCAGGCACACTTGGAAGAGGTGGTGAAATATCAGAAGAGAATCTTGAGTCCTCAACTTACTGTTCCTGAATGAATATACAACAATTTTACATATCCATTCATACATGAAAAAAATTTAAACACATGAAGTTAGCATTTAAAAAGATATTACAATTACAAAAGAGTAACACAAAAGAAGAGGGAGAAAATATTGCCAAAAAGGAAGAGGTAGTGAAATATCAGAAGAGAATCTTGAGTCCTCAACTTACTGTTCCTGAAAGAATATACAACAATTTTACATATCCAACCATACATGAAAAAAATTTAAACACATGAAGTTAGCATTTAAAAAGATATTACATTTACAAAAGAGTAACACAAGAAGAGGGAGAAAATATTGCCAAAAAGGAAACAAAAATAAAGTGCACATTATCAAAACGCACCGAATAGGAATATTTTTGCTATAATATTTACCACATTCTGGAATTTTTCTATGAATTGTGATAAATTTGAACCGAATTTTGGAGTTACAGAAAAATTATCTATCCTACTTTGAAAAGTGGGACAGTCCAATGTATACTACTAAAAATCCCATAAATGTCTGGTATCCTCTAGGGGGGGGGGGCATGATTTTCAAGTTCTCCACCGCCACTAAGGATGTCGTAGTGTATTGATGCACTGCACATCATCTAAGCTAGCTCCCCTATCATAGAAGGCGGGCACCATGATATCAAGAGTCCACCGAGAGTATCCACGAGGCCAGATGCCTAGTGGACACTATTCAAAGAGCTCAGTAGTGCAGATAAGGTTTGAGTTGGATGTCTAGACCCTCGGTTGCAGGCAAGATGAGAATTTGTACATCATACTTGTGGTGGGGATAGCCTTCTCGAGGCAAGAGACGAGCTAGAAGTCTTGTGCCGCTGTGTTACACTCAAGATGCTAGAAGCACAGAACAGGGAGACAGCATGACACTCGAGATTAATGTCAAAGTTGCCAAATATGATTCTTATCAATACCTAAGAGCTGACAAATGCGAGCATGCTCGGGTGATTAAGATGTGTTATGGTGTGTGTTGCATTCATGAGTGTTGGGTCAACTATCGGACATACATTGGCTAACTGGTGAGTTCTAGGTGATTGACTGGAGTATAAGTGTTCAATGTGACGAGGTACTTTACAATGACCCTATATGAACAAAGGTTGAGTGAGGCATGAGAGCCTATCGATGCTTTGTGTTATAGTGTGTGTTGCATTCATGAGTGTTGGGTCAACTATCGGTCATACATTGGCTAACTGGTGAGTTCTAGGTGATTGACTGGAGTATAAGTGTTCAATGTGACGAGGTACTTTACAATGACCCTATATGAACAAAGGTTGAGTAAGACATGAGAGCCTATCGATGGTACAAGCATCAGATTGATGGCGGAGATTGATGTTGAAAAGTAATCAGTATGCTACTAGTTGCTTGACTAAGAGGTGTAGAAGCCACAAAGCAATTGTAGACGATACAGGACTCATTCAAAGGGGTTCAACTCGATTGCCTTGTGTGGCTAAGCATCTAAGACAAGAATATTGGGTCCTTGAGTTGAGAAAGGCCAGCCCTGACTTGGAGAAGTCTTGGAGTTGCATGTGATCAATTTCCGTCACATAAAATGGGACCTTGACACAGAAGGCAAAAAGAAAGGTGAACTGCCCAAATCATACAAATGGCTAGTTCTATCCCTATAATTACATATAGTAAGTGGGACAACTTCTATTAACAGCACACCCAAGGCATCAATTAACTCTTGCATTTGTAAGATACTGTTGCTCTAGTATTTTACTATCTATAGAAACATCAGGAATTTAGAGCCTGTCAAACCCACATTGTAGCCAGCTATTTGCTGTTCCTCCTAATAATGATGAGCTACCAAGAAAGGAAAAAGGATCTACCTTCTACATGACTCTTGAACTTGATCCACTGAATTTCCCTCATAATAGGATCATTTCAACAAATGTACAGTCTTATTTAGACAGATGATAGTATGTTTTTTTCTGTAATTTAGCCTTCTATCTTGACAGATCTTATCTTGAATAAATCAATAGAGAAACTTTCTTCAAGTGTTCAGCTTCCTCTTCCAAATCAAAGACAAGGGAATAGAGGTAAACTTACATTCTAAGGAAGCTTTCTGTTGCAATACTTCTTCATGCATGCTGTTGAGACCACATGCATGGTGTTTTGATAATTTTTGGAAAGATTAGAGAGCTGTTCCACAAAAATAGTTGATAGCTATTTTACATTTTGTAGCATCCAGTTATCTGTTGGGACCATGTTGTAGGCTAAGCCATCATAATGCCAACTTCTGGCAGATCTAGCCAAAAGGAAACTGCATGGCAATAAGACTTGCTCATGTTAGAGCCAGCCAGCCCTTTTCAACTTGATGGTCAAAATATCCGGTCTCTAATATTTGGCCACACAAGGTGCTTACATGCACAAGATTATTATCATACACTATGACACACTGAGAAACCTTGCTTGCAACAGTCAACAGGGACTCACTAGCCAATCAGTGTACATCAATCGTCTACATGGCACACTATCCCTGACACTGGGCTCTCAAGTACATTATCCGGTAGTGGATTCCTGATAATTGTGAAGGCAACCACTCTGTAAAGGATCTAAATCATTAGATAATAATACCAACCATCATGTCTAGACAGGTAACATACCTGGCAACCTTTATCTTATCCAACATAGCACAGTATCTACCCATAACGCACTTAGCGAGTCACAAGCTCACAACTGGCTCAAGGCACCCAGCTTGCCTTTTCCCCTAGAAGGCCAACCGCTCAACTATGGCATTTTTTAACCTATCCTGATTACCTTTCAAGGGCATAAACCCCTTGTCCAACAACAATCTGAACATAATCCATTCCACCCTAATTGGATAGTGTCCACAGGGTACCATGGCTCTTATGGCTCTTAGAGACAGTAGGTTATCCTCGTGACATGCCCAAACAACCGTCCCCCATCAAATGGAGGCTCAGTTAGGTGAAATATAACATTTGACGCACTGAAACACGGAAACCCTATTAACACAGGAGGGCTCAACACTATGGTTCCCCCTAAAGAAAATGATTCCAAAAGTAGTCATCGAAATCCCCCAATTATCACAATGGCATAACTAACTAAAACTGGTCAAGCAATAAGACCCAACATTGTTGGCATTCAATGTTGCCACCTAGGGCTTGCTTCAATCCTCGTGGTGCTTAGGAAATGTAGTTGGCCTGAGTAAATTCATTCACCATGCAACATTATGGGAGCCAATAGTGTTGTTGCCCGATGTTGACAACCAACAGCATAATCACCCATTTCCCTACCTCGTCAAAGCCACATTCTTCAAGTCAAAGGCACTCCTCCCAGTGCTGGTTAGAGACTACTGTTAGACACGTAACTCACCTAGTGTCATGGCTCATCAACACCATCACTCACAAGCCTTCACAGATGATCTCACATGCAACAACGAAAGCATGTTGTGGAAATATAAATGAGCTTTCAACTCCTCCCGGCTTGCTTTCAATCCCCCCTTCTCAGTCACATTTTTGCTGAAGCTTCTATGCTTTATTATTATTATTATTATTTTTACTTTTAGGGGTCAATTACTTTGGACACTTACTTAAGTTCACCACTATATCAATTATAGTGTTTATCAAATATACATCACAATTCATAAGTGCAGAACTAGAAAGCACAAACACTCCTCATTACATGGAGACTATGTGACGTGTCAAACATCCTCAAATTCATGTCAAAGTTTTGTTGCATTAGACACTTTGAGACTTCATTCTTTCAATTTTCAGAAAGAAAATCATGTAGCAGCAATATGGAAGCTACAGAGAGAGAGAGAGAGAGAGAGAGAGAATGCACCAGATTTAAAGTTGAGAGGAGAAAATAAATTGTTGGGTGAATCATGGCCTACCATTGTTTTTGGCAGAATGGGGAGAACCAGTTTTGAATCAAAGCATATGTGAATTTATCATTGTTGTCAAATCTTAAATAAATGTCAAATTTTCTGACCTGACTAAATTATCCTTTGCACTACATAATAGTATTCAGATCAAAGCTCCTGCAAAAGAAAAACAAAAGAATATTCCCTTTTTAGCAGGAGCCTGCTGCCAGCACTGGTGAGTTCTGATCTGCTGATTGCAAATAGAGGCTGCACACATTGACAGGGGAAGGGGGGTGAGGGATGCGTTTCGGCGTTATTTACATTCAAAAAGAAAGAGCGGTGACGGGCCACAATTCCCACCCTTTCCACTTTTTTCCGTAATTTTCCCCTTTCCTTTTGTCTTGGCAGCAACCTTCTCTCTCCTCCCTCTGCATGGCTAGTGGCATCCTTCCAAGCTAATTAAAAAGCATTGCCAAGAATCCAGATTTTATCGTCGGTTCATAAGAAAAAATTGGGGAATAAGAAATCTAACTAGGTTTCAATAAAGAAAATTGGTGAATTAATTTAGTTTGTATGATTTAAATTCATATTTTATAGCCCCTATGAATATGACATTTGCACGTATGTGGAGTTTCAATTGTTGATTTAGTGTAAAATACTTTTACAAATTAAATTCCCATATCAACAAAAAACCTACGAATTTTAATTAATGGATCATCTGAATTTCATGTCTCATTTTTGAGAAAAATAATGTGTCAAGGGTCAATGTTGTGTCATGTCATGCCTTGGGTCTTTTGTGCTTCTAAGATGTGGTTCACTCACAATACAGTCGCTCACCCCCCAAAAAAAAATAAAAAAAAAGAAAGCAGCAGCGACAAAATAGTCTTAATCAAATAAAGATAACCAAATTATCAATCAATAATGTGACCTTCATGTTTAAGAAATAGCACAAGTAAACTTGTATAATATTTAGAATGTCATGTCAACACCGCTTAGTGTCCTAACTTCTTAGGAAAGAGAGTCCATTACTAGTGCAGTGTCATAATCATGTTCCCATGTCTGTGCATTGACTTATGGAATAGTCACCAGATTTACCCTTCTCCCAATCCCATAATGTCACCAAGTAAATATAAAATCTCTCAATTAACATCCTCGTAACCCAGTCAGATCAAAAGAGTACTCTTTGCCATTGGAATATTAAATTAATTGGCAGTTCCAGAAACAATCCTTCATTGTCGTCATATATTTCTGCACTGCACTCCACTATTTGCTTCTTCACTTCTTGATGATTGCAGATTAACGTTTTTCAGCTAATAAACCCAGAACAGATATTCACCTCTACCACCTATTTCATTAGTAACTCTTGACCACCTGAGATGTGAATTTGTGCTTAAACATACATACTTGACATAATTAGCAATGAAGTTACTAGCACATAATTTATTTGTGATCATCAGTAACTTTCCTTCAGTGAAAGTTAATTCCCTGTTCTTACAAATAACATGTATGTATATAGCAATGAAATGAAAGAACTACAAAATTCACTCACCAATCATATGTTCCGGGGAGCTGTGCGGACAACTGTGAATCGCAAATTAGAGAGAAAGACCTCAATATTGGGAGGCAGCAACTCAACAGATCGAATCCACATTTAGCTGAACTCCTGATATCTAGAACTTGCTTCCCACTGGCATCAACACACCTCTGAAGCACTCCAGCCAGAATGTCAAGAGCACCCTCTTTCAGCAGCAATGGCTGAGGAAGGAAGTGTGAGCAAGAAAAGAACATTCCGGTTTGCTGATAAAATAGGAAAAAGTAGAAAGAGGAAAAACCATGACACCTTGGCAAGTGGATGCTCCAGCAAACATGAAAGAAAATCAACCAACTTGAAAATCTGGCAAAAATAAAAGCAATTATATCAAAGAAATGCAGCATGCCGCAAATGAATACAAATGTGAAATAAAATATCACCTTGTAAGCATCTGTGTCTGCTGGAGAAGATGGTTCGGATAGGTGATTACGAATCCAAGATAGAATGGGTCGCACAAGGACACAGCCATTTTCAGCATTTTGACATGCAGTACGAATTATAAATACCCGAAGCATGTCACGTATAACTGCTAATGTCTGTTGATTGTTAAATGACAATACCATCAGGGAAAAAACATAAACATGCATGGTAAAATTTTATGTCAAGAAACATGACTTTCTCTCCCAACAGATGTTAATCTTTATTTTTCTCCGGAATATAGACCAATGTAACAAATACAGATCATGAGAGAACAACACATACGCTAACAGCATAATGCAGGATCACTTGTGCAATTTTGTCAAGATGTGGTCTTAATTGGCAAACCAGCAATTGAACATGCATTGGCTGTAAATACCAATTAATTTGTGCCTCTTTCTGGGGCCCTAACAATGACCCTGCTGCCAATGACCGAAAAATTGTCAACAATGGCATACCATTCTTCCAATGCCATACGCCTTCTTCAGGGAAAAGATCATTCTGATTCACAACAAAAATGGAAGTAGGAAACCAATAACATCAGAATTCTATAAAAACATCATTTCTTCTGCCAAACAAACCATATAAACTTACAGCAACTAAGCACTATGTTAAACAAGGGGCAGAAAATAATAGCAGCAGAAGAGTGAAATCGGGAAACAAATTTTCTCCAGAGATGTACAACTTTTTCCAGCATAGACATGCCATCAATGTTGTTTTTTTTTTTTTTTTTGGGGGGGAGTTCTTAAAATTGAAACAATAACATAGAAAAAAGCTGTCTGGAAAATCCTCATAAGATCATTAAGAAAATTGACATACCAGTAGAAACAGCAAACTGCATGCTTCCTTTGGTCCCATGATGAGCAAGGAAGTAGCATGAACACTATCAAAGAGTGTATGGAAAAGACCAGGAGCCCAAGCATATACAGGCCAGAAAGCAAGAGCAGATGCAAGAAGATGGCAAACTGTTTCCAAGCCAAGTGCAGAATCAGGATATGAGGAGGACAGGTCGGCTGCACACGAGGCCAATTTTGAACTGAAAGAACCACAGTTACCTCAATTATATCTGAAATGCAGGTGAAAATAAGAAAAATTTTTCAAAAGGAGAAATGTGAAAGTACCTTAATTCACGATGTAATTGCAGAAGAGCATTCATCAGTTTGGTATTTCTATGCTGGTCTTTGGTGTCCTGTGACAAGCACATCAAAATGATTAACTTGGTATAAAAATAATTAATGGAATCATGGAACAATGAATTATTAGATTTAAATCAAATATAAACTGAACAGCACGAATTTACCAAGTTGTTTCATGTTAAATATTGCTAGATCTATCTTTAGTGTTGGCAAATTTCATGACATTCAATTGTACATTTAGTCTATTATCTTATTTAATCTTTTTTTTTTTTTTTGCTTGAGTACTAGATAGGAACTTAATAACCGCTTAAGCTATTTTATGCCTGAGTGTTAGATAGAAACTTGATAACGACTCAAGTTGTTTTGTACAAGATGCTAGATAGAAGCAGGGTAATAGCTCAAGCCGAAGTGCCCCAAAAGCATGAGCAATTAGCTCAAGCGGCCTATGTGCACTTAAATTTTCAAAGCCACTGGTTGACCATGAGATAACCATACAAGCTACAGGCTTCCACAGGCAAGCCACATTAATCGCTAGATAGTCACTTGACCAGGATACAGTTTATGCCCATGATCAACTACTTGCAACTACTTTGACTAGAAGTTTCTTTCTAGTTTCTTAAAGATCAAACAAACCTCCCTCAATTTTACTTGTGCATGACTGAGCTTGTTTGAAGAGGAGAGAGCCTTCTTTCGACAGCCTAATAATTCAACCTCAAGATTTGAGAAAACCACCGATTTTTTGAGAGATCTTTCTTCCTTGAAAAATGAGAACTTTGTTATCATGAGATCTTTCACATGATCTGATTCTGGACCTTCGCCTTATTAGCATGCAAACCTATGGATTTCTAGCGTGTGGCTTATGCATAGATTTGAAGCATCGTTTGGCATGAGGAGTCCAGTTAACAAGAGATTCACTCAGAGAGATTAGAAAGTGTTTGAGTAATTGCTCTAGCGCATCTGCTCATCGATCTATGAGTAGGATTTTTTCATACAGTAGATTTTTAATGGCCAACTCAAAGTCCAAAGGGTTTTCAGTTTTTTTTTTTGGTGAACAAGTTGTTCAAGAGTCCATTTGTCACAAAAATACTGTGTTTTCTCTCTTTCTACATTTTATTTTACATTATAAGCATATTAATGACGATGGCTTATATTTGATCATCAAGACCCATAATTTCTTTGTGTGTATCGAAGTTGCGCTTTTTTATTTCATAGTTCTGGTAGAAAAACAAAAAAACTATTCACTTCCCTCTAGGTACTCTGTAATATTTCAGATCCTGTCTAGATTATTTTAATATTTATTGTCATTTTAGGTTTTTTGCAGGTGGAGGAGGAGGAGAAGGGAGAGGAGAGAGAGATCGGTAGCGACGATGGTAGTCGCGGATGAGGCCGCAGTGGCCGTCGGCAGAGGCGGCGAGGTGGCCATGCGCAGAGGAAAGAGGAAGGGCAGCGCACAAGCGCATGTGAGGCAGGAGAAAGAAAGGCCAAATCGGGTACTTCGGGATATCCTTTCTTCAGATCTATAGAGTATAAAGTCGATGCAAGTATCCTCTAACCATATTCTTGGTCTGATTTAATTTCTGATATATTTTGACCATTGTGGGATATTTTACTAACATGCATGCATTTTTGTATACCCCAATTTATTAATTATGTACATGCATGTATGTTTTACTGGTTGTGCAGTGATTTTACACTGATATTTATAATTTGGAGGGTTTTCGGATACCGGACAATATATAAATGTATATTTGTATATCCGTATGTTGTGAAACCATGAACCAAACCTCGCATTGATCATGCATGCTGCCGGGGGCAGGGTCACTACGGGACCATGGTGATCCGAGACCCGATGGGTCTTTATATGTGATCCGAGGCACGAGCTATTGGTACCGCTCCCGATGGAGAGGCTTAGTCCCGACGGGAATGTATATGATATGGCCACTTCCACCGAAAGGAAGGTTGAGACATTTAGTAGCTGACCTACTCCACTGTGTATTTAAATGAAAACCATCGTAAGAAATTGACGAAAAACTAATGTATTCAAACGTCCTAATATATAACTAAAACTTAATGTTGCACTCAAAGTCGCAAATGGTAAAACATAGTGAGCAAGTTCCTAATCCATAGGAGACAAAGTATATGGATAGCCTTGAACTGTTGGCTTAAATCGCAGCCGATATAACCTTGGTTACTGGACGAGGGTAACCCTTCCTCAAATTAGTATTATTTATCTTTGATTCTCTGATTTCGTGCATGCTTGTAGTTTTGCATGTATTTTGGTGGAGGATGATTTTGAAATACACTGATTTGGCCCACAGTTGGGCAATAGGAATGTCTCATACGTGTAAATATGGGATAAACCCAAAACGTGTTTTGATTTATATTTTAGTTCCGACAGTCTCCTCTCAATTTCTGCATTATGAGATTTAGATCCGAATAATGGAATGTATCCCATACGGATGTGATGACGGTTGCGGTCTATGTGACCTCGGATCATATGATATGATATCGTCTATGATATTTGATTGGATCGTTATTTATTACGATTATGTCTCGGAGGGGCTATTTGATATATACGATAATTTAGTACGAGACATCTCGGTTCTCAGCGATTTCACGGACATTGTGTTTTGTTTTACGTGATTACTATGCAATATCCTTGCTTTTGATTTATGAGTATTGTTTTTATACGATGATACTTGTTGAGCTTTAAGCTGATATTTTCATATTTTATCCCTTCAGACTAGTGGCATGGATACACTTGCAGGAGCTTGGACGTGATTGGGCTCGGATATCCCTTTTGGCGAGTTGAGATATTATGTTTGGTATATTCTGATCCCGAGGATGTGTTATAATTATTATTGATGGCCGAATAATGGCTTTGATCATTGTATGGAATATTTATTGGAGTTATTGCATTATGTTGATCAGTTGTTGTAATGTTAAATACCTCCCTTGCGATATTTGGTTAGCAGGTCGTGTATTATATTTGTTCGGATTCAAATCCGACGAAATTTTATGTGAGTTTTATCATTTCAGGTCTTGTTTGTGTATGACTGTCACACCCGGCTTGGGTTTTTATGGTTGATGGAAATATTATTATAGATTTTATTTTTGACATGTGTATATTGTGTTCATGGGTCGTGACATGCTCATGAGACTAAATAATGTTTTATCAAATATTTATATTTATCAGCTTCCCAAAAAGTAAAATATATTCATGAACTGGAATCTGGTGAAAATGAACTGAATCCAAAACCGAATTCTGAAACTACTAGTGAGGATACATATATATATCGAGGATCAACTTAGTACAATCACAAGGAAGAAAAATGAAATACATTCTCCGTGGAATGAAGCAAGATATCCTTCTCTTAAGGAAGAGGTGAAAGTACTCTTGCAACATCAATGAGTTGTGCACTTTTTTTCACCTTCAAATCTTTCAATGCCACAAAGGCAGTTTGATGAGAATAAGATCCAGGGAATTGAGGGGCAAGAGATCATTTATTGAATTGCCATTTGACACCTTTTACAAAATATTGGAGGCATCTGAACATCACATGTATCACATCGAACTGCTCCAAAAGTTGAAAGGCTAGCCAAGAAGATGCCAATCCTCTATTCAAAAGTTATGGGCTCTATAGGGATATAATTGGTAGGATATTTCAAGCAAGGATTTTATTTTCTGAATCATTTGAAATTTTTATTTCATAAGAAGTTTAGAAAACAACAAAGGATTGAGGTACAAATTGCAAAGTTAATATATAGTCCTTTGCAAATACTAAGCCACTCACAATCCCATGAGATAGGAACAACCGCCATTGCCACTGTCACCAACTCAACCTCAATGTAATTGCTGCTGCTACTGCCAACCAACACCACCACAGTAACGCCAGTCACAGCCAACATCATCAACATAGGATCCCTAGTAACCCTCAGAACAGCAATCCACTTCAAGTATATGGGACTGAAAACTTCCTTTTATGTATCAGAGTGATACATCTTTAAACAGGCATTTCTTTTGCAGGTGGCTAACCAAATTCCTGTACCATACTACAAACATTATTCACTACTTTGACAGTTGCCACATCCACAAACCAGTACATAAATGCAATATTTGATGAGCACAAGAGCATCCCAAGCACATATCCCAAGAAAAACCATGTTTGACAAAGTGTGGTAGAGAGCCCTCAATGAAATGACGAAAGCTCTTTAGCAAGACAGACATGGCCAT
Source organism: Nepenthes mirabilis (assembly GCA_025585075.1). Lineage (NCBI taxonomy): Eukaryota > Viridiplantae > Streptophyta > Magnoliopsida > Caryophyllales > Nepenthaceae > Nepenthes > Nepenthes mirabilis. Next base: position 43,083 of record JAODPA010045479.1, on the reverse strand, counting down.
AAATCCTTGAATTAAACATGAGGAAACCTTCATAAAAGCCCCATAATGGATCATGCAAAAATAGGAAAAAAATTCCCAAAATGTTTTCCCGGTTATGATAATAAGCTTTTCCATCAGATATGATCATGCCTAGGAAAAGCTACAGGTTAGAAATCACTTATTTGAAAAGCAATTATAATGGAGTTGTAGATCGTGCAAAAAAAAAAAAAAAAGTAAATCACGATAATGCACTTGTTGAGTAGTCACCAAGCATATGGGATTCATAAAATGTATTCCTAGAGAAGAATCTGAACAACAATTGTGCGTGTACCACCATCTTTACAGACTTCATAAATTAAGGAAAAGTTATGCCACTGTAATAAGTGATTATTAAAAATTACAATGCTAGCTTATTCATAAGTCTAGAAAATCAAATTCTACTTTATTTGGAGCTTGGAATCATCATAATGAGTTGAATGGTGGTAGGGTCATGCTATGCCCAAATGGACTAGTGTCTATCTATTTATAATAATGAACCTCAAGGAGGAAGAACATATGCAGTTACGTGTCCTGTGAGGCAAGTAACTCTTATTTAATTGAATGTAGTGGCTGAACCAACCAACAAATTGAATTGGGAAGAAACAGAAAGTAACATCTAAAAAAAGTAAACAAGAGATTGACCAAAATCCATCCAGAGGCTGCAGAGATAGTGAAGACCTCAAGGAATAAATCAAGGGGAAAGCATAGCAGCTATTGATCCAGGGGCAAAGAAGAGTCAGAACACATTATAAAGTGGTTTACCAAGATAGATAACAATGGTTTTGGAAAGCTGGGGTAGACAAACAAATGGGACCAGTTGAAGATCAAAATATCACCGATGCTTTGGTACCAAGTGATGCTCCTAATATCAAAACTTATGCAGCGAGATTATGTAGCAGCTTCGTACGAAAGGGAAATCATCCAAACTTTGATGTACTACTAACAGTAGAGATGCTAATTTAGTATCAAGTCCCATATATACTTCAGCAGTGATAGAGCTATAAGTGTACAATCCTATGATGTCATCAATTGTCCACCAATTAAAACTCAAGGGCTTGTTTTCTCAACCCAGATGGAGGCAAGTGGTGGATCAAGAAATGCATGATTTTTAAAAGTTTCTACAAGTAATTTCTGCTGGGTACATGGGAGAAATTGCAGGTGCAGTTTTGTATATGAAAGATAGCTTTTTTCAATATTTGTTGGTAATTTTTTGGAGATAATTACAAGTGCCTTAGAAGTCCATTTAGTTATTATCCCCTATTTTTGTTTCGACAATGTGATGCCAAATACGTGTGGGAAGGATGATGATATTATGAGCACTAGGAATATATCCACCAAATATACACATAGCTGATGATAGTGTGCTAGAATAGATTCTTTTTAATTTCCGACACACCCCCCAAAACCCTGACAAGTAGCCATTCCATCACACTATCCCCATAACCACCCTATCACCGCCGAGTACAAACCAATACCAAACAACATCCAGTCACTGTGAACCACTCCGACTACCTAATCACCACCAACTAAATTCCAATTGTTTCCACCATACATATAGTTGCATCAGCAGAAAGATAGCAATGTTGATGCTGCAAATATCGTCCTCATTTTCTATTTATCACCGACTTCACAAATTCACAGATGATCTACTAAATCACACAATCAACTGATTATCATTTACGAGATTAAATCAAATCCCCCAAACCCTGGTGAGTAGCCATTCCACTACATTACCACAATAACCATCACATCACCTTTAATCGACACCAAACAACATCTAACCACTGCCAACCACTCCTACTACCTAATCACCATCAGCTGAGTTCCAACTGTCTCCACCATCACAATAGTTGCATCAGCAGAAATATAGCAATGATGATGCTGTAATCTTCCGCTCCATTATCTAGTCACCTCCGACAAAAATTCACGGTTGATCTACTTAACCACAAAATTAATTCAACATCAACGATGAGATTAAATCAAATGCCATAATAACATAATATCTCAATATGCTGAAATTCCTTAGGCAGAACTTGATGATGCACAAAAGATTTAATAAAGAACTAGAGAATGTGTGACAACCTTTAGTTTCTGCAGAAGTTCAATAAGAAGTAAAAGTGAAGGAATAATTAGATCAACAAGGCACTTCTCACGGTTGCGCTCCAGTAACAAATCAGACGAAGAATTGCATTCCGTGCCATCATCAACAAGGTAATCTGTTCCATGGTGGCAGAATTAAGAATCATTATTCTGGAAACAGAAAGAGAAAAAATTTGATCGTGCATATAAAAACCTCAAAGTAAAAGACAGAAAATCACATTATAATATCAAATTGTATATAATACTAATAACGACCTCTTTAATTAACGAATGACAGGTTGACATTGTTTTTGGCCATGGGAAATCTCAAACTACTTTTTCCGGCATATAATATCAAAAAGTGATGGTAAATTAACGATTTTTTTTTGGGGGGGGGGGGATGGAGGTTGTTGAAGGCTTGGCTAGAACTATAAGAACCTTGGGTGAAAATATCGATATTAGTCACGATTGTATCAGTATCAAACATATCAGGAAATATATATAGATATCAGATATATCGGATCGAAAAAAAATTTGAAAATCATAAGTTAACAGGCCCATATCGTCTGATATTTAGAATATCTGCCAATATAAAAACATATTATAATATTGTTACAGTATTGAAAAATATCGGTAGGGGGCCCCTGATACCGATACACATCAGCCGAAATGTTTCATATTGGCTAATATTTGCATCCGTACTCAAAATTCCATAGTATGTATGTCTTCAACACTGGAAAGAACAAGTCAGTAAAATGAGGGGAGATTTGGCAAAGACAGAACCACTTGAAGAACATTTGAAGTACTGCATCATCACCTGATCCAAAGCAACTCATATTTTAAAAACCAATTACCATGTGTATACACAAACAGAAAGAGAAGGCTATCCAAGGCTTTCAGCAAGCAGTCTGTAAGTGTGATTCTGATAGAAACACTAGATTGATGGAATTATATACAATGGAGCACCATCAACCACATGATGCCACATATGGAATCGTTCAATTGGGTATTTATATCTTCCACATCAGCATGTGGGGACGGCCATGGGAAGCATTTCTGGTTGGTTCTGCAGAATGCTCAAGTGACTAGTTTAGTGGAAGAAAACAGTCATCTATTGATGGATAAATCTGGGATTTGCTCTTGAATGATTTTCTGCTATCATTGCAGCATTTCTCTGATTCAGTCAACATTGAAATAACTACAAAACTTTAAAAAACTAACTTCACCGATTTTTTCTGTGAGTAACATAGAAGCCTATTCTGACCAAAATTAAAAATAAAACATAAATAAAATAAAAATTATGGAGTCTAAAAAAAGGGGAAAAGAAAATAAAATCATATTAAATACTGTTTGAACCCTGGAAATAGGGCTCAAAATTCAGTATAAATTGGAATCCCAGAACTTATTCCAATTCTATTGCTTCCTGTCATACGGAATCGAAATTCTAGTAACAAGTTTCGATTCCTTGGATTGAAAAATAGATGAAGGCTCAGAATTATAATTCCAATGCTGAGAATTATCTTTCAAATAGATATATAACACTGGATTAGAAAGAAAATAGATAAAATATTTCTGAGTGTTAAGGTTGGATAGAGGTCGATCAAGCAATAGCATAATTTTATTTTTTGAATTTATATTTTAAAAAAATACGTAAAAATATTATCTAAAAACTTATGAAGCTAATATAAAAATAAAAAGTGTTGCATTTAGGTAGAAGTAATTACCTATAAATGAATAATTTTAAGCCAAACCTACTACTCAGACCAAAACTCCTTTTGGTGCTTGTCTATCATCCAACTCGGATAAAATCAAACTGGACTGACCAGTGGTCATTTACAACTCAAATATACACAAAGTAATATTTACAAAGAAGAACAATTACCAATAATGGAAAAATGAATATTTATGGAATTTTATTTTTAAACATGCAAAAAAACATTTTAAATATTTATGTTTTGGCAAAATTTCACACTTAACAAAAAATCATAATATGCATTGGTTTAACTTTTTGCCTTTATATTTAGTAAAAATCTGATCAAGATTCAAATTTTATCTTTAAAGTATAATTTCATTCTGTAACAAAAATAATAGAATTTGAATTCCATCTAATTTCAATTCAAACATAGTTAGAATTAGATTTACAATTCCAAATTTCAATCCCAATTCTGTAATCCCTATAGACCCTTGAATGATTTCTTACACACCATTGACAATCATGCATTTATAAAGTCATAGTACTTGAATCTTTTATTGCTATCTCTGACACATCTCAGAACATACAGTAAAAAAATAACTGAGAAATCTCACCTAGACGAAGACAGCCATAACTTACCATAGTTATTAAAAAACCTCTCAAGCATTAACCTGCAGTTGACAAGGATGACATAGATGACTGTTACAGCACCTTCATCATACAGAGCAGCAGCAACATCCTAACACCAATTACACACTATAAGCCAAATTTGTACCATCATCACATTTTAATAACTCAACAACAAAATAACATATTTATTAAAAATTTATCCCTATTCAAATGGCCTCAATGTTGCAGGAATATATATTTCCAAACATTATTGAAAACTCCAGATCCTGGATCACTCATGTACTAAACAACAGAAAGCATGCCTGAATTCAGCATACACCCAAATAAAAATATTTAATACCGAATTTTCAGAAATGAGTGCCAAAATTCTTAATGCTGTTGTCAATTGAGCCACAGAAGAATCGCGAAGGGCAATGCCATCAAAGGACCTCTCGGAAACAAGTTTCCCAAGCAGATTTTCAACAACATTGACATCAGCGCCATTAGAAGCATCTGCTACTACATTCTCAACATCCATAGAATCTGACACCAAAATATTTGTTGAGGTTATATGAGCATCACCACCTGAGACCAATACAGCAGCATAACGTAGAAGACCAGCAGCCCCATTTTTATGATAGACTACACCAGCATCTATCCACTCCAAAAGCCGAGTAGGAGCATCTTTTCTATTAGACCCTGGAGAAGAGGAGTGCAGGGCCTTATGGAGAGCGGTTGCATGTTCTATCCAAGAACCCATAGCAAACAATGTTGCATCAGTAACGATGATTTCAAAAATCTCAGCAGCAGAGTGGAAGATTGCAAGATTCAGTGGTGTCCCTGAAAAATGCAACATAATAGGAAGTCATATCTAAAATGATTAGAGAACACGGGTTTCTCAGCAAAATATACCATTTGACTCTGTCATACCACTTTTCAAGGAAGCAGGCTCCAACTCTTTTGCAGAATGCAATGCTTCAATTAATACTTTAATAGCCTGCAAATAAATAACATTACACCAAATAGAAAGCTAAATAAGAAAGAGATGAGCTACACAAATCCTTAGAATGATACGTGTTTATTACTTAGTAAAAACATGAGAGGCAATCTTACTAGGATCTTTCTTTCTTTCAGAAACATCAGGCAAAAATTTATCCTCTAAAATTCATTGAAATGTGAGTATAGAATGTACCAACCCATACCTCTGGGAAGTGTCCAAGAGCCAACAATGCTTGGCGCCCACAATCAGATCTGCATATTGCTCAATCATGTCAATGGAAAGTAGTGTAACTGTGTAAGAGAATACCCAGGCATGGGCATGAATCTGAGATCAGAAGAGAATATCTTGGCTCATTTTCAAAGTACTATAGTACACAGTATTAGAAACTACTCCCACTGAGAAGGCATACAGAATTGCAAAATGGTTCACCATATAAGGAAAAAACTCAACAACTTTTTATTAAGCCAGAATCTAATAGCAACTCTACAGGAAACACTATATGGAAAGGCAAACGTTTACCTAAATTGAGGTCTCAACACACAGACTAAATTAAATATTCAGCATTCAAGGAATATCTTCAGAGGAATGGTTAGCAGCAACTACTATTCTTATTATTAAGAAAATCTTGTACTTTTTCTAGGCTACTAAGCCTTTACTCTTCCCAACTATATATACATTACACTCTTCCTAAACCAAGATCTTTCTTTTGGTTCTTTGTAGGATTACAAAAAATTTACAGTTCTAGGTAGGATAACATAATAAATGTGTTGCAAGGAGAGCAAACAGGTTGCCAATCTTTTGACATTTACCTGTTTGCTAGACTTATTTCTTCAGAGCAATTCAGATCATGCTTAAGACCCAGATTCCTATAAGGATCTGTGAGAGTAAATCTGAGCCTAAGGGAACACAGAACAGGAAAGGACTATTCTTTTTGTTCATTCATAGACAATAGTTACAGATATTGCTCCCATTTAAGTTCTTTACAAATGTGTATATTGATACATTTGTTTGCTCTGCCATAAAAAACATGGCTGAGTATAAATGGTTTGATCTAAATGATAAATGTTTTCCACATGTGCAGATAATTAGATTAGAACCCTTAGGAACTACCGTCGAGATTATATTTAGCAGAAACACTGGACTTACTTTTTTTAAGTTCATCAACATATGCTGCTTATGTTCACAGGCTTTAGTTCAGCTAATCCAGGTAATGTTTAGTGACAGTGCTTTAACCTTCAAAGAAATTGCTTGGATTAAATGGTGGATTGCAAATCCTGGGTCAGAGGTGATTTGGATAATATGGTGCATGGATTTAGCTTCTGCGTCGACTTCAGTTCTCAAGGTCCTAAGAAATTCCCATCTCATATGAGAATTCAAGAAGATTCCAGTCCCTTGTAAAAGTCATTTCTTTTCGCAGTTCACATTTCATTAATGAGGATTTCTTACGCAACCAATACAGTGAATTAACTGTTCTCTTGATGAACTTCTTTAAAAAATGAGAAAGCAAGTTCATATAGACAGTCCCACCTGGAAAGATCACAAAGCTCCCACAAGACCCATAGAAATTCTTCTGAGTGTGGTGGAGATAGAAGCAACTGATCAATAGCATTAACCTGGTGCAAAGCAGAAACAAGCCCAGGAACATTAGTTGCAAGCTGACTAAGGGATTACAGATATGGTACATGAGCAACTGTAAAGCAGAAACAGAAAAAGGATCATTAAGGACAACAGCCAAGATCAATGAAGTCACTAACCACCCTCATATGCATCTCAACATTTATTCCTACTTCTTGTGGAAGGCAAAAAACACCCCTTGATAGTAAAACATACGCATATCGAAGAGGAATACACTCTTCTTTACTCATATCACCCGCCCCTCGTAATGCATGAATCATTGTGTAGGAAAGCTCAGGATGATGTAGCAAGAATACTAAACCTGCAAAGCAAACACATAACATGAATGGCATGCAAGATCCAACACGATAACATACTAGGAGCACTAAATCGATAAAGCACCATCCAAGAACCTGAACGGCAAAACAAAAGTGAGAGAATTATGGATTCAACAGATGATGTAACATCCACAAAAACATCCACAGCATTCCCAACTTCAGCTCGCAACTTTGAAGATGAAAAAAGTGCAACCGACAATGGAAGGAATCCCCTGTCCTACAAACAGGAAGAAATTGTCAAGAACATATAAAGATTGATCAGAGGATACACTAGAAACAACAAGTGAACATAAGGAAAATAAACAAAAAGGTCATGACTGTTACCACCTTAACTAAAATCACACATCTCACAATGGCATTTAAATCAGCATTTATGCATCACAAATGATCCAGAAAAACAGCAAAACAGGAGGAACTAAGGTTGTCCTATACTCCAAGGTCCTACATTGAGATATCTCCACATCTAACTTACTACAGCTTGGAAATTCTAAAATCATACTGCTTATGTATTTTTCTCTAATTTGAATTTACCATATATGCATGGCAATTTCCAAATGGGAATTGGAATACTGGTTTTATTTTCATATATCAGTTTCATCCACATTTAATTTTTTCCCTGTGATCAATATAGTTGTTCTTGGATTTCTTATTTGGGATGATCAATGCAGCAGTCTAAAGATGAACAGAACTTATCCAATTTTATTAGGAAATACTTTCGAATGAATATGACCTCGACTTCTGCCTTTCAAAGGCTATTTCTTTCACATCTAAGGTTATTTGTACATTTGCAACACAGCCAAAAAAAAACTAACTCGGATTGGACAATATAAGAGAGGGACAAATAAAACTAATGGTCAGGGATTTGTTTGGGGTTTTAAAAAGCACTACATGAAGACACCAAAGGGGATCCTCTTTATATATTAGTAGAAAATGGGGGTATCAAATGGTCACCTTCTGGTAGATTTTAAGTTTCTTCAGCAACTGTTCAGACTTGGTGACATAACCATTTGGTTAAAGCAACATTTGAGTGGTAAACCACATATATTTCAGAAGGAATTGAGTAGTCTGAATGGTGTTCTATTCCTGAAAAGCACTTCATTTGCATGGAGTTCTTGATTTCACCACCTTTCACTAATAGCCATAAACAGACATTGTTTTCACAGATTCAATTCTCAAAAGAGGGATCAGTGACTGATCTACTTAGGTGAGCAACTCCACTGCTTATCATTGTCACCTCAACCTTTGATCTTCGGCATTCTATTGCATTAGTATTTCGTAATTCAGTCTTAGATTCCATGAAAGAGGGTTTCACAGGATGGTGAATTGCAGCCACTTCTGAGGGAAAACATTATCTTCCAAAGAAAATGTAGAACTATAGAACATTTAACCTATATTACCTACAATATTTCATTTGTTTTGATACTAAAGCTATATTCTACTAAATATTTAAGACTTAAAATTGCAGCAGTTAAAAGTTCTACTATCTGTTTCAATATTTCCACTAATCTTCAAATTTCAGCACTTGAATTTTCAACACCTGAACTTGAGGGAAGGGGCCTCTTTTTCAGAATAGAAAATTTAAATGCCTCTTAAAACTTACACACTTTTGACAGTTTCAGCAGAAGGATCAAAATTTTGGCTTCTTTGGCAGATATTTTGCACAAATAAAGTTGTTCCTTCGTCCCATAAACATTAACCACTTTCCATGGTAGGGTCAATATGGTAGTTAATTTGAGCAGAAAAGAGAAGATTCTTTATTTCTTTGTTATACAAGCTCCACCTCAATACCTCAATGCCATTAAGAATGGCAAACCAAAAGAACAGGGAATACAAAAGTTGTAAGGTTGTTAGATAATTGTGTGGCAAGTAGAACAAATGTATAGCTTAAGTAATTATGCTGTTAGACGGTTGAGCAACTGTTATTGTAAAACCCTAGCCTATAAAAAGGGATGAACCTTGTAGGTAAAAGGCATGCATGAACGTGGCTGAATCTTAAAGCCATTTACCTTCTGTTTCTTTCCTGTTTTCTTTAGTTTCTTTTCCGGTTGATTTCTGTTTCTGAACTTATCCTTTCTTCCTTTATTGTAAATCCAGCAGAATTCACATCAATGACCAGGGATTTCCAAGTTATGTCACAATTGGTATCTAGAGCAATACAATCCTAGGGAATCAGCTTCCTTTCACCAAATCATCCCATTGTTTCCCCGTCTTAGAATGCCAAGCAAATACAAGAACGTGGAAAACCAAATGATGCAATTGCAGATGAACTGCCAAAAACTCCTAGCAATCCTCATAGCAGAAACTAAGTGGCAACACTATTTATTGGAAAATAACTTCATCATCAAGAGTCAAGACAGATCATGAAAACCTCAAATTCCTCTCAGAACAGAAAATCACTAAATTGTTGCAGCAGAAGAGTTGTTTAAGCTGTTGGGACTTGTATTACAGTAGACGATACAAAAAACGGAAGCAGAATTTGGTGGCAGATGCCTTGTCAAGATGAGACCACGAAAATGCCAAATTTGTTGCTGTTACTACTTCAGATCCCATTTGAATCCAGGGTCTTAGCTCCAATAATGATAATAATCCACTGGCAATCGAATTACTCACTGACTTGGCAGTTAGTCCAGTTGCCAAACCTATCACACAACTATCATAATGACACATTTCCAGGCCCTATATGGCTATACTCCTCCACATCTTTGTTGGGACTCAACCACAGCCACTTCATACCAGCAGCTGAGTCCTTCTTGCAAGAAAGAATTGCAATGAAAAGATACTAACAGAAGCAGGTGGCCTTGGCAGAAAATAGGATGAGGCAATGTGCAAATCCTCACTGAACTGAAAGGGCAAAGTTGAAAGTTTGGTGCATCTATAACTTCAACTATACAGGCAATCATCCATAGCCCTCTGGATAAACTTAAAGCTTTGAGCCAAATTCTGTGGACCATTTTAACTAGAAGATAAGATTGGAGCTGAAGCCTATGAGATCAAGCTACCTCCTTCTTCAAATACTCATCCTGTGTTTCAGGTCTCGTTCAAAAAAGTTATTAAAGCATTCCATTCTGCAAGACCATGTCTAAACATATTTGATTCAAAATTCCCAACTCCTGAACCCTCAAGCCATTCTGCAAACCAGAACAATCACCAGAAATAACAATGTGGTATACTCCATGGTCCAATCTTACAATGTGGAAGATGCTAAATTCATTACATGGCAGTTTCCTTCATTTAATCCTTGAGGACAGGAATAATTTGACAGGGAAATATTATGTTACAAGACTGCCAAGAAACCTGAGATGAAGCCAAATCAGACACGGAAGCAACCACATCAGCAAGAACATCAGCAGGAATGGCAAACCAACAGAACAAGAAGGAATAAAGAAGTTGTTAGGTGGTTAGAATTTGTGTGGCTGATAGAAACAGTGTACAATTGAATTAGTTGGCTCTTAGGAGTCAAGCAACTGTTATTGTAAAATCCCAAGCCTAAAAAGACATGAACCGTATAGTAAAAAGGCATGGATGGAAACAGCTGAATCTTTAAGCCATTCCCTTCTGTTACTTTTTATTTGCTTATTATTCCTGAAATTTTCATTTCTTCCTTTCTAGTAAATCTAGCAGACTTCACCAGTGACCATTGATTTCCATGTTATGCCACGTTATCCACATATGAATCTATTACAACAGCAAAATTATCATGGAGTTTTGTTTTTGATCTCTTGAGGACACTATCCATGACCTCACTAACGTTGCATTGCATACTCCATTAACATACTTAACATGTCAATCTACAGGCAAATTCTTTCACTAATGGCCAACTGATTTTTGGCCACAATATGGGAAACCGGTACAAAGAATATTATGTCCCAAGTGTATAGTCACTAAATTCAGGTAAGCTTATAAGAAATATTTCAAAGAAAGCCTTTAAGTAATCCAAAGAAGAATATCAACTAAAATCCTAAAACGCCCATTTCAAATGAAATCTAAACCATCACAGGCACTGTTCATACATGAGCAAGTGCAGACATATTTTTGTGTATGTGTGAGTGCGAGCATACGAGAGAGTGAAAGAGAGAGATTGGAAGGCTACATGAGACCTTTCATTTAGAAATTAGGATACCTTGAGAAGAGATAACAAGTTTGAGTCGATGTCCTGGTTTAAAAAGCGACAACTTGATGATGCAATCAGCTTACTGGTTGCTTTATATGACAGTATGCCATCAGTTCCCAGAATCAGTGATTGCATAACGCATGCCACAGCAGAAGGATCCTCAACAGGAACGGACGAAATAATCAATTTCTGCATGAAAAATTGTCAATGAATTAAGACTAAAGACGGAAATTGCATTTTTGTATAAAGCTAAGAAAAAGTGGGTAAGATGAGTCTCACTACTGCAGAATTTAATACATATATATATATAGGAGGCGTGACAATTAAATATATAGATATAGATATAGACATATAGGATATTTGGTTCCCTAAATGTAACTCTCATTTTGTGAGACAGAACAATCCTGTATTTGGTACACTAGCCAAAACTATTTTGTTTTTAACACAAGTTCAATCTACCTCACTGTCTTTAAGAACAGAAACCGCAGAGCAATGATGCCAAAACTTCAAGGACTCAATCCTCTAGAGTAAGTTTGAAAACTAGGACCTTATTTTCATCAGTAAGAAACCAATATATATTCAAGAACGATGACAAATGGGTCATCCAAATACAACCAAATACAAGATTAAGACAATCAAATAGGAAAACAAGCACCAGTGAGCAAGCCAAAAGTGGGGGCAGACAAACAACTAAAGAAGTGAGCAGCTTTGAACTAACCAAGATCTTCTGAAGCTGTAAGTTGGCATTGCGAAGCAGGTTCAAAGTAACACTTGTAACTCTCCTGGCACCAGAATGTTCACCAAGTAGAGAAAGCACTGCATACTGCCATGTGAGCAATGAGAATGGGTTACAGAATGAAAGACAAAGGAAGCCAAGACTGAGAATATACCTCATATCTTGAAGCAACTTGGTACAAACGCAAGCGATGAAGGATGTAACTTGCAAGAGAAGCGACATCATGACGTTGCTTTTCCATTAATAATTTGAACAGCTGACTATAACCCTCACTCACACCAGATGGAACAGTTTCGTCCTCATGAGGCCACCAACCCAACAATCCTTCACACCCAGCTGAATATCGAGTTGCTTGCTCAAAAATGCCAAGCAGCATTAATGTGACTGCTGTAGAACTATGCATTTCATTACTAAGTATGCATGTCAGCTGCTCCACCGCTCCACCATTTACGAAATGAAAGCAGCTCTCTCTTCCCGAGCAAAGTAAAAGAGACAAACTCAACCACAGAATTAAATTCCTACTCTGGAAAGTCAAAATACAAATCATTAAAATAAGCAATTTGATGGACATATAGACATTCATGAAAGTTCATCCACACACAGCTCAACGATAGAAACATATTTTGAATTTTTCATATTATTCCTACGCTATAGTCATTAAAATTTTATTGAAAACAATACTTTAATCATTACACTGAGTGATGTTGTATGGTAAAACCTTAAGATAATTTCACTAAGGCAAATTTCTCATTAAAGTTCTTTTCTTCAGGCTTAGCGGGCATCAAGAATTTGAAAATATGTGAACATATAGCATTTGCACAAGGGCGTTAACAAATATATCAAAGTTAATGTTTCAAAGGAAAAACCTTTTATCTCAGATACAAAATCTACTTATGGAGATATTGTAATTATGTTAAATATGAGGTCTATTTTCAATAAGTTTTTTTAATATGTAAAGATTGACAATTATATTTCTAATCACCTTATAGTTGATATGGGGGTTAGCCTTGGTGCAATAGTGATGTTCTACTATGACCAAGAGATCTGAATTCAAACCATGGAAACTACCTCTTTGCAATTCAAAGGTAAGACTAACACCCTTCCAAATCCTACAATGCAAGAAGCTTTGTGCACTAGAACACACTTCTTTTAAAAGGTAAAACTATTAGTTTCTAAAGAAAGTACACAACTTAAAGACAATAACGCACGATATTTTTTTTTCTGTCAAATAAGTATCAGATTTAGTAAATACTATCTAATTTAATCATTTGCATATTAATTTAATACACCATAAAAGTAATTTAAAATTCCTCTCTCCGGAGAGTTATAGAGTTCATTTTTGACATCTACAAGTCTTCATGCATTTCAATCCAGCCCAACAAATTTGAATATCTCATCCTTATAAAAAAGAAATAAACCATAAAAACGAAACCAGATCCCTAGCGAAGGTCCCATCAAACATCATTAGACAAATGAAGTTTAATTTGAAAACACAGAAGCGGCACAAAACTTGTCTATCACCTGTCCAAAATATACTACAATCCTTCTTACCTTAATCATTAAGACTCCGTCATTTGTGTGCAAGTATTCATGCACCTTGTATCCAGCCAAACAAATCTCACATTGCATTTAGATCAGGCATAACCAGTTTAGAATTGACAATATCAAAAGGAAACCTCATCAACATAACAGTTAGCCGCACCCTCCATCCATACCTTCCCCCAGCTATGACTAGAACAACTCTTAAGACATGGAATGAATTATTGGCTAATACGTATTGGTATCAGGCCCTCAAATACTAATATGTTTTTGAAACTACAGCAAAATTGTGATATGTTACATCAAAATATTAGCCAATATACCCAAGATTTGACCAACAAATCGGCCGATATTTCCCTACCACATTACAATTTGTAGAAAATATTTCCCGATACCAATACGTATATCTAATAATGACATAGCCGCATTTGATACCTTGTAAGGTGTTCGCCTTGATTCAAAATATTCCCATTGTTGACCACTACTTATATCAGCAACACATGTAACAGCCACACAAGAATGTCATTTTCCTATAAAAAATTGTAATCCACAACTGATAATCCCCCAATATCATCATATACAAAATCTATTTATAGTTACGAAATCTAATCACTGTTGTTAAATAATGCAAGGTGTGCAACAAGGCGCAAAGGGTGTGTAATTATAGTTATGCAATCTCATCACTGTTGTTAAATAACACAAGGTGTTTAAGAAGGTGCAAAGGGTCCCTAGAGCTTAGGCACATCAAAGTATAGGATTCTCTTGCAATGGCTTTACAATGTTAATGCTGATCACAAAATACAAAACACCAAAAAGAACATAATTACATAATAATTATAGACTCATAGTTCCACTTACACTACTAACATAAAAGATATCAATTCATAAGTATGCTTTACCATAAACTGATACACACAATAGAATCAATTAACAAATTCTGAGTTATTGTTTTCAAACTAATCTTCGTAGAAACTAATATTAACCATCACCATCAAAACTAATTTTCGCAAAACTAATATTAACCATCACCATCAAGCAAGAGTTCAACTCTTTCCCTACATTAGACCTATAGGCATTAATGGTTTCACCGTCTTCATATGTATCCTCTAAATTAGCCTCTTCCTCATCCATAGGCTCCAATGGGGTAGCAGTACAAACACTTGTCGAGAAGGATGGAGCTTATCTTCTTGATGAGCATTCACACTAATTCTCAATCTCACAAAATAAGTAGCCTAAGTTACTCCAATAAGTATAACAACAGAATCCCATGTCAAAAGATCATCCGTAAATACAAAATCATTATCCTTAATCAATCACTCATTGCATTCATCAATACTATTTTCACAAAAACCAAACCAATAGTACAACTAATAATTCTACACAACGACTAATTTACAAGAGAAACAATTTAAAATAAAAAACCTATGAATCCCAAAATGCGTGCTCCGCCTTGTGCATCATGTGTGTGCCTCTTGAAATGAGACTCATTTGGGTATGTAAAAGCCACCAAGGCCCTGAACATGGGAGCACTTAACATGGGCCTTTAATATAATGAGTTCCATATGTCATCTATAACATTTAGAATGCACCCATCAATGTAATATGCGTGTTTCAGAAAATAAAATGCTCTCATTATTTACGAGTTGTAGGGCATAAATAGTTCAGAAAAAAGGTTGTACAATACATTTACCTGTAATAATTCACCATGTGCAACATATCTGGCATCCCCAAAAAATTGGAAGTGCTTGAATAGCATGTCCACCAATTGCTTTGAAGTGGCCAACTCAGCTTCAGAATCAAGAAAAGTGCACTCTACCAAAAATTCAGTCCACAGAGAACCAGTTTCATAGGACTTTTTGCAATACTCAAGAAGGTTCTTCGTTGCTTCAATAAAAGCACAATGTGCCTCTTCATTATTTCTTGTTCCATCAAGGGTGTACTGTTTCAAATTAGTTCGACTGGCAGCCAAGTCTTGCATGAAGAAAGAAGAAACTGTTGAAGCAACAGTAGCTGCAACTCTATGCGTTAAATCCGCGCAGTTTGGGGCATCCAAAATCTTAAAAATTAAGTGTAAGAACTGTCTTATCTCTACAGTGATATCGGACACAGGAAGGAATGAAGATAACGCCTTAGGGGAGAACATCAAATCCTCCAGAGAACGATTTCTTTGGCGTAATAAAGGAGGCAAGTCCTCAAGCTTTGTTTCAGTAGAAGAACTCGCGTTAGTCAAGGAACTATCTAAATCAAACTCTATATTAAACTGCCCCAGATCCTCCGCTGTGTTTCCATATATGATCAAGCTTAGGCTGCGGTAGCTACCCCTCACAACCAGATGATTAGTTACTACAGCCTGTAAAAATAGTATAATCTGTCAGCATCAAAGGCACTGTTTATTTTCTGGTAAAGTCAACACAAGAAAATATAATTGAAGCAATTAAACAACAGTATATTCAAGGAAGTACATTGAGATATAATAGCCTGATCATATCCTTACAATGGTTCAATAGTTCAAAACAACAGGTGAAATGGTAAATATTATGGGATCAAGAAGTTTCCTATACATTTTTACCACAAGAATTGAGATGATGATTTCAATGAAATGATGGAAGAAAATAAAAATCAGAATATTATGATACACACATATATGTTTCTCCAGAGGAGAAACATACAATACACTAAGAATTAATGGGGGGAATCAGTTTTGGTTGGAGGGTGGTACTGCCAGAGGAAGCATTCAATCAAAACCCCATTTTCAGTACATTTTAGGAGTCTACTATTTTGATGGATTTTCCCTGGTGGATGGATGTATTGCAGAATTCTCACAATTTAAGTCCGCTAAAATAAATGCAGGACCTCCAGGAAGCACATGCTTACTACTTCCAAGAAACTCTACTCGTAGAAATAGTTGACATATAAAAAGATAGAATCTACTGAGAATCAAAATAGAGGTTTGCCGAGCGCCCAAAGTCTTCCAACATTTGCAAGGACTTGGGATGGCATGATATATGTAGTCTTGCCATTGCAATGCAGAGAGGCAGTTCCCATAGTTAGAATTCGTGCCCTCTTGGTCACAGTAATCTTATTGCTTTATCAAGGATAGCCAAATGCACTGAATCAAAATAAGCGAGCAAAAACCAAAGAGAGGGACCAGCAGAATTGTTGTGCAGAATGGCAATCAAGCAGGTTCTTGGAATGCAAGGGGTACAAAGAATACATTTGAAAGCCATTAAAGGTGACTGAGCTGTATGCATTTTTTCTATAAAAGCATGTTACTTTAACTCAAATGTTTACCTAACCTGCTGAATCAGAGAAGGGCACACTACATGACTTTGGAAAAAACATATGCCAAAGAAAACAAGAGTTAGATGTTGGATCAAGCACTTTCAGCCCATGAAGATACATTTGGCCAAATATTAGGAGGATGTATAAGATGGTTAATGGATGACAATCAACAACATTAGAAAAACCTTTAAAACATACTATATTAGATCCAGAATATGAATTCCCAGCCACCAAGTGTTCCTAGCCCTACTCCTCCCTCTTACAACTTTTACTCTTGAAAATCAAAATTTTCTCACTAATGTATTATCTTCGCCAATGTTTCAAGTCTCTCAGTCTATCTTAACTGCCCTTCTCAAAAATGCAAGTTCTAAAGTACCACATCTTGTTCATCTCTTGCTTTTTTTCCCATCATCAACACCAGTCTATCTTGACATTCTCCTTTCAGAATACCTGTATATAAAACTTGTTCAAAAACTAGATCTACTTGTGGATGTCATACTTGCGGATGCATTTCTCACAAACAGGTGGATTTCCAGGTTTACATCTCTTTCCTTTTTTTTCCTGTCCTTCTGTATCCTTTTTTACTTCACCTTTTTGATACAATCCGATCTAGAGTTTCATTTCTAGCCATCAAAATTACCCTCAACCTAGAATTTCAGACACTTCTAACTTGCTTGGTACAAGTACAAACATAAAAAGTTTGTTATGTATCATCCAGTCAACGTAGAGTTCATTGTGGCACACCCTCCCCACAACCAACCCCCCCCNTCACCTTGTTCACTAGCTATTTGGCTTAGTGAAACAAAAAACAAAATAAACTCATAAACTCAAGGAAACCGCAATCTTATTTCCAACATCCAACTTTCATTGTCCCAAGTGTCGTTGCTAGGGCTCTAGGGCTGCACAAGAAATATGTTATATGTCCAAGCTGTCTAATCAACACCCACCCCAAACTGATTAGGTACAGATTAATAGATTCAATCCACCCAAACTGAACAAAACCACATATAGTAAAATGTTGGTTTGGTAATAGTACCATGATACTCATACCTTGTAAGATTTAAAATTCCTCAATCAAAACATAAATCTGTTATTCTCCTCTCTTGACATTGTCAGTACTGAGCATCAAAGCCATTCATCAACACTCATTACATATCTCCATATCATTAAACATCATAACAAAACCATCATCTCAATCTATTACGGTAACTGCTAAATCCACAGCCACTCCTGGAGTTGTGTCAATTTATTCATTTATTCTCTGCTTCGTACTTTATGGTCGAAAATGACACGACAAATCCGTCTATGTAGTTCACTTTGTGAAATAGAAAGCTGTTTTTGTGTTCAAATCATGAAAACACCAATAACTTTTACTCTTCTTGCTGTGAATTATATGATTAATTTGAGCAAATGATTCTTACACATGACAGCACATACAGCCTAAACAAAAACCAACCAGTCCGTTAATGATTCGGCAGGTTTATCCCAAGTTGATTCAGTTTGGTATATACCAACATAAGGTGCAGCTTGGTGCCACTCTTACATATTGTTACCTCACCCCACCCACCACCTTCTCCTTGTAGCGTGCTGCTGCTAATCCCACCCCTAATTGCCTCAGGTGCTACTCCTACCCCTCTTAAGTCACTCCCTAAACATCCCCCTCTAACTTCAAGCCGCTGCCCATATGGGGTCTCTAGACTAGCGGGTTGTCAGTGACTACCAAAGTTTCCTTGCGATGGGCAAGGTATAATGAGTGACCAGAAGGCTAACTTGATCATAAGAATAAGAGTTATTTGGTGAAGAAAAGGAGGAAATCTAAATGGAGAGTGCATGGGGGTGATGAGAAGTAGATAGACAGAAGAGGAAGAGAATTTTGCAAAAGAAGTGTAAAATTTCACTCATTTCTTCACTACTAATTACTAATTGATCTGGCTTATTTATAGGCTACTTATACGTCAGTTACAAGCACAAGATGGCTAGAATACTTATAACTAAATGCAAACTAATCCTCGCAGCCTATAAAGACAACTGTAGAATATCAAATTCCAGTAAAGGAATATCAGCTGCTTCCAGACACGAGTTCTGATCAGGTGTTGTTAAAGGAGCAAGGCATGTTAAGGCGAAAAGGGTTCCTTGAAGCCTAGGTGCAGACGTAGGCTCAGACTTGATGAAAGTAAGGTGCCAATATATGAGATATGTATATAGGATATTCTTATAATAAATTTCAATAGTAAAATCTAATAACTGAATAGAAACATCAAAAAATATTTATGAGAATAATCATAATCACAGAATTCAAATAACATAAAATAAGACAATTAATAAGCACAATTTATTATAAATACACAAGAACAATAAAATTAAACAACAAACTCGAAATACCAATATCAAAATACTCACAGTAAAGACTAATATTTATCCTTAGGTTATATATTCTCCTTTCTTAACTTATAGACTTAAATTACTCCTTCATCTATACTTGTCAAAGTTTAAATTTTCATCATTTACAAACTCCAATAGAGTAACCCTAGAGACATTTAGCATTGAAGATTCACACTATTTCTAAACGTAATATGATATTTAGCCTCATTTGTTCCAATAACTTTTGCTACATAGTCCTTTTTACTAAAAAAATCATCCTCAAATGCAAATTCAATATTATTATCATGGTATCCATCCATTTTTCCAATCAACCATTCATTACTTTCATTAATCCAAATTTCACAAATACCAAGTTAGCATTACAAATAACAATCAAATAATAATTGTTAATTCAAAAGGATAATTTTTTTTTTATTTGGGAAAAAGTTATAAGTTGCAAACCTTGAGCCTCAAAAAATGTGTGCACCCTAGAGCCTTAGGCATTTCCAGGCTTCTTCCTGAATATGGCCTAGTTGTTTGCTACTTCTGAGTGCTGACTTGGCATCATGGGCTGATCTGGCATCACTTCATGACACCAGCCAACTCACCCAAGTAGAGGCCAAAGGCCTCACATGAGTGGTGTGCCAAGGCTAGAGGGACGGAGAAAGAAGAGGGAACAAGGGGAGTGATGATGATGGCATTGCTTTGACCAACAAAAACACTAATCTTTAATATGTATCTTCTAGTTCCTATGGTGATCTAATTCTAATCATCATCAAAAATCAACAAAATCATCTTCATCACCATTATCATCATCAAATAAACTCTCAACAAATTCATCATAAGATTTGTAAACATCAATCTCCCCATCTATTTCCTGTTAATTAGACTCTTCCTCCTCTATTCTTATTACTCTAAAACTAGAAAGCTTAATACCTACTCTCGAAATCTTGAAGCCTTTACCTTTGCTCAAAATTCGTTGTTCGTTACCCAATTAGTAGCGAAGATAAAAAAGATGGTGATTTCAGGTGGTGTAAATGAAACGGATGGGAGAGTGGGGGGTCCATGAAAATTGTGATGATGAAAGGGCAAATGTATATAAAAGAAATGCAAAATTATAAACTTTTTAAAAGATTAGAGATATCTTCGGAAAACTAACAAAAAAATTATCTTAAAAAAAAAAAGGTTGGTGCTTGTTGCCTTGTTTTAGGCACTCGCCTAGGCGAACATCTTGCCAATTCATCTTGCCAAGAGATGGTCTAGGTGCCCATGCCTCGCCTGAGCACTTACATGAGATCCCGTAACACCTTTGACAACACTAGAAAGCAATAGTTGTAAAGCAACTGGATCTTCATTAATCAACAGTAGGTGTAAATTATTAACAATCATATCCTTGAATCAGACAAAATAAATTTAATGTGGCATGATTTTGTTAACAAGCATCTCATAACTAATTTATTCTCGATAAAAAAACTGAGAGAGAATTCAACAGTGGAAATCTGAAGGTATTTTCTAAAAATTTTTCAAGGAAAATCAAAAATTGGAAGTTCGTGTTAAAATATGTTTATCTTCAAATGGAAAACTAGAGTAAAAGATATCCCAGTTTTTCAAATAACAACAGAAGCAGGAAAATATCAAAGGAGTTTTTGAAGTTCACTGTTTCACTTAGGAGGAAAACAAGTAGATCCCGTAAATATTTCTGTCAGCATAAGTCTCATAAAGAACAATGCAGCCTCAAAACTAAAAAAAAAAGCTGCAAACAGCTTGTTAGCATCCCTCTAATCAAGCAGCCACATGGATTAAAACATTGGTACGATATCAGTAGTAACCATATCAGCATTGACATACCAAGCAAGACATACCGGTATCTGACATCATGTATACAAGAGAAAAAGGTTTTTTTCCATGACGGCATAACACGAGCTATATACTAAAATTTAACCCTCGTTTAATATATATTTACATATTTGAAGAGTTTTAACAAATTTTACTAAAACTAAGCTTGATATCCTTCTAGCTAATTAATCGAAATAATACCACAATACTTTTAATTTAACAATATTTCATACCTCCTTAGAATATATGGATTTAGGTTTTTTAAAAGATCGGCATATTTAAAATATGCAAATTAAGGCTTCCAAGAACGTTGCAGAAAAGCAAAAAAAAAAAAAAGGTGAAAAGTAAAAATTAGCCGATAAATGATAAAGCCAATACTAGAAATAGGCTGACATATCACAATATATGACCGATACAGAAATATATCACAATGATTTTTTAGAATCAAAAAATATCAATATTGTGACCTCTTAATATTGACACATATCAGCCGTTACTTAAAATAATGGCCAATATTTTGATCCATTAGTAACGGATACCAAGATGACAATTACAGCCATAATCAGAGCTATGAGGCATGGCAGCCTCTTGCTTTCTTCCTAGCTCTCCTCCCTGCTCTTCCTATCTTACTTTATATCTTCATCAATCATTCTCTCTTATAATTCATTTGTGCCAACACTCTCCCTCTTCTCCGGCTTCTGAATAAAGTTCAGCTTGAGAATTATCAAACTTGAGCACTCATTTCATCAACTTGCTAAAAGATTTTCTTTTCCATTGCAATAATCATTAATTTATGTTACCGAAATAGCTTATATTCAGTTTTCAAATGTCGATTTAATAAACGAACTAGGTGCTACTTAATAATTTTGAATGACTATAAGGGGGTTGTGTATATATCTACGTGAGCACATTCCTATTCTATCACAATTCCTTGAATGCTTGCTTCAATGTGAATATAAGCCTATGTAGTGAGGGATATATGTTGAAATCATATGATTGATGCATGTGGAAATAATTCCTTTGTTGACAAAGTTTTGAACAAAGCAATCTGTATTTATAATTTTTTTTCTTATTTAGGAAATTTCAGGGATGCAAATATTCTTTATGCTGTTTAGTATCATGCTGGGTGATTCCCATATTACATCCGGTATTAAGTGTTACCAACACTAAGAAACTTGCATAGCTTGGGTTTGTGGTTTCATGTTGAGCATTGCACAATTTTATCAAGCTTTATTCTATTAGCATGGTTCAAGTTGCACAATTTTATCAATATCAAGGCTTGAGCTGACAGCTTTTTTTACACAATGGATGATACTATGTTCGAATAAAATGGGTCCTGCTGGGATAAAAGAGGGGATGCCCATCGACACGTCATAAATGTGCAAGATGGCTGTGGTAGTGAAAGCTATTGCTAATCCAATAGGAATGAGTATAATAAACATTGCAATAGAAAGTAGCAGATTATGAGCATCAAACCGAATGTGGTCAATATTTAAAACCCAGATTATGTACTTTAATTTTATGTTGTGTGTAGTATGGACAAATGAATTAAAACTTATATACCATAACTTTTAGGATCAATATTCCTTTCTAATTTTGAAATGTTCATAGATTACTAAAGCAAAAGTCATGTAGATATCGATTTTATAATAAAATAGCAAAATTGCCAATAACTATCTCATTAAATGCCCAAAAAAATTTGGATTGAGATATAGACCTCGAATGAAGTATATAAATATAGCCAATCCCACATGGTGGGTCATTAAGGATCTGGTGTTTTTATTGTTATTTGTGTGCATTTATATCCATAAGTAATGTTTTCTGGAGGTATATGGATTGCGGTCGGAGAATTGAATTTTCCCACCATCAAGGCATGCTGCCGCAAGGCCAATAACGGTTGGTGCCATCATGGGTAACAGAAGACCTAAACAAAAAGTACCCATTACCTCAACTTCAAGCACATTTGATGAAGAATGAGAATACAAAAATGGCTGACAAAGGCGCCTGAATCTTGCCTCCCCTTCACACTGAACAAATACCTCCAAAGCAAATGAAGGAGGTGACGTTGCTCTGAAGAAGCAAAATGAATCCAGTAAGTATGTGTCAAAGGTGAAATAGGAGGGAAAAAATATTAGAAAAGAACACATAAAAGTGAATTATAATTGTTAAACATCAACTGAACACTAAGGAACAAAATGAGATACACGCTTCTCATTAAACGAGCAAATGCTATTTGATTTTCTCCATAAAATAGGCAAACATCATAACAAAGGGAACTAAAGGGATAATCAAAATACAAACTAACAACCATGCTTTGATTGCTTATACAAAAATTAATAATTATACTTTCATATAATTGTTAACTCGGAAGCAGCTTTAGAAAAGACATATAGTCAAATATCTATGCTTGGGATCCATATATACATAGTTCAAAAAGAAGAGCATTCGTAGTTTAAAACTACTGCTACAAAGTCTATCCTCTAATAAAAGACTATCAAACAGCAAATAGATGCTCATTAGAGCTTCATTCAGCCATTTGTCTTCCAGCCTCGTCTTCCAAGAATATAACACTTGTGCAACCAATGCAATATGCACACATTTATATACACAAGAAAGGAAACAAAAATCTGTTGGGTACACTTTTAGGCCTTCTGAGTTTCCAAGGATAGAATATCCAGTATCAACTCGTACTGTTGCATTGATCAATTAATCTTTCAGACATTTTCTTGTTATTTCTTTTTGTTCTATTTGATTAATATTGACTCACTGAGACGTAAGTCAAGATTGAGAGGGATGCACTAAATGAACAAGCAGATGAGGATGCCAGTGAGAATTTTTGCGTAACAAGACTCTGAATTGGATGAGGCTACTCGGAGATAAATTTTCCTCAAGTGGTTTAAGAAAAAATGCAGGAGGGCATTCTATCTATAAGTTAGAAATTGACAAGGTAGGTTTCTAGACTTTTTAAAAGCAATGTACAAGCAGTGCTGTTAAAGGCACAAATGACACCTAGGGCCTAGGCACAAGGAAGTGAGATGCCCATTCAAGAAATCAGTATGTATATATAATGATCTTATAATGAATTCCATTTGTTAAAACTAATAATATAATAAGAAATAAAAAAATGTTTCTGATAATAATCATAAACTTATAATTCAACTAATAAATTTTAAGATGGCAATTAATAAGCACAATTCAATATAAATACACAAGAATAATAAAATTTATTAACAAACTTTTAAGATACTCAGGTTGAAGGCGACTATTTGTTATCATCATCAAACAAAAGTTTTTCTTCTTCTTCTTCTTCCTTCTCTTATACCTTGAATGACTCCATTTTTAAAAATCTCTTTAAGTTAAAATATTTATCATTTATAGACTCCAATGGAGTAGCCTTAAAAGCACTTATCATTCAATGTTCACACTATTTCTCAATTTAAAATTACTCCAATTTTACCTACAAACACTTTTCTTAAAGAGTCATCCTCATATGCAATTCATTATTCTCATCAATCTCCATATATTCTTTTAACCAACTACTCATTACTTTTATCAATCAAAATCTACGAACATCATGTTAGCATTAAAAGTAATAATTAATACTACGGCAATACCTAATTTAAAAAGATATAATTTAATTTTTTAACAAATATTATAAGATGCTCAAGATGGGCACCTTGAGCCTTTAAAAAGGCGCACACCTTAAAGTTTAGGCATTTATCTATTGAAATGAACCTCGCTTAGGCATATTAAGGAGCCAGCCTTTGAGCCCCAAGTCTAAACTCGCCTTTAACAACATAATGTACAAGCCAACATTTGATCCTATGGCTATAAACAATATTGAAGACATTTGTAGATGTGGCTCAAAACATATCCAAGATAGACACCATCAAACAATGGATCCACTTGCTCTAAATCAAGCTTAACCTTCACATTTCACTATGACTGACCCCTCTACGATTAGTACCAATAAATGATCAGTAAGAGGAATGGGCTCAATCAATAATTAGAGATCCATAGGAAACCTAGATGTCGTGCAAGTTCCACCTTGTCAGATATGAGTGTGATCATCATATAAAAGTCTATGGCACCCAGCTGAGAATTAGTAAACCTTTAAATCTTTTTGCTAAGGAGAATTAATTATTTGTAAAAATTAATCATTTTGTGTTGCTAGCACTATCGTTAATCTATAGCGGTGAGATTGCTAAAGAGATCATGATAAAGATCTCATATGTGTAATGAGATATTCATATTTGAATAGCTGAGAAATTCATATCTTTATCATTAATGCTTCTTCAAGTCAAGTTGAAATAAGAGCTACTTCACTATCGAGTGAGTGAAGTTAGTGCCAACTAAGCAAGGTTTGACAAAACAAAAAGTACCATGGTATGGCATCCATCCCTGAAATGGAACTTTCATGCATGAGCAGGAACCAAGCTTCACAATGTGAAATATTTTCTCTTTTCCACTTTGGAGTTTCTTTAGTTTTGTGTTTCATGTTGGGAATTCCATGGTTAGAAATATAATAAAATGAGATTTCGTGAAAATTTTGATAATAGGAGGAGATATTCAAGACTTTGACTGGTAAAAGATTAGCATCTAAAAGCTAGAAGAGGGCTAAAGCTTATACATTAGTTGATTAATTATGACAAAGATAACTCTTTGGTTCTGATGCCCATGAATTGAATAGGAAGAATAAAGATAATAATGTATACAGATGACTACGACTTTAACAAGTTTATTCCATCGTTCATTTTGGTTTTAGCATTACCATATAAGTAAGCTCCTAGACCTTGCTAAATGCTTTGTGCAACAAGCATGTGAAATAAAAGGGTCAGCTTAACAGCAATGTCTTTTTTTATGAGCTTGGAGCATCTAGATTTAGCAGGACTAATATTCTCTTAATGTCAAAGATTGTATGGTTGTAGTAGAACTAATATAAATATCTCAAAAGTGTCATATTACTCAGTCATTATTATAATAATAACAGAAAATTATGTTTAGCAATGCAAGACAGTTTTCCCATCCGGATATCAGGCTGAGATAAAATAGAAATAAGCAATTGCAGCTGAGACATCACTTACAGACTCCCAAACTTGCTATGTACTTCCATTTCTTTTGTTTTAGCTCATTTATACCCATAAACAACATAAGAGTGGTATCAGCCAAAATTGTGTGCTCTAAACCATGCTACGACATGGAAGTGGTTTAAATGGTCAAGGAAGTCAGAGAAGACAAGATGACAAAGATGAATCATATCATAGAACATAGAGTCATGGCAAGACAGCTTAATTATCCAATAGCTGGTGAATCTAAATGAAACACTTTCTTAAAAAAAGGGTAGCCCATTGTAGGAGGCTTTGCGCCTTGCAGACTTTAGGGAGTATCAGGCTTCTTGCCTTACCCTTAGAATGTAAAGACATTATTTCCGCGGTTTAAACTAATGTCCTTCATATTACAAGGAACAGCCTTACCATTATGTCAAAGCTCACCCTTATTTCACGCCTCCTAAATCCTGAAAATTGAAGTGCAGATAGAGAAGACAAGAAGTAACCAGAATCCCCTGGGCATGCTAAACTTAAGCGTGATTCTAAGAATGAAGATTTCAAGAACAAGGAGGAAATTCCTGCCAAAACACTTGGACTTGCATTGGTACAACAGTTGTTGCACACTTGCTTTATACAAGGAATGTAAGTTCCGAAGTCCAGATTTCTTCCAAAAAAAAATGCCTTCATATTTTAGAGTAAAAAGCCTTCTTAGACCGTGTACTGAATTGAAAACCTTGGATAAAGGCAGTTGTTTGTAAAACTTAAGTTGAAGGCAATACATTCTAACAATGGCAAGGGTTGTAGAGCAGGTTGAGCAACATTGTTTGTCAAGGTCATCACAGATGATAACATCTTACACAGGAGCATAAGAAAGCAAACATGCAAAAAATCAGTTAATTCCAACAGATTATAGATGGTGTTTTCTCTGAGAATTCAATTCTTATAGCCAAGAGGCCCAAAACAAATGAACATGGAGTGTACTTCTCAGTCGATCTTTCAATTTTGATTGATTAAATGAAATTTAATCAGCAAATCTGTCACATCTTGATATCTTGTAGGTCTAGACCAATCCATCAGATATTATCAGGAAGTAGTCCACCCTTTTCGTGAGTAATGGGAATAGTGCACTTATTTGACCTTGTTGAGGCCCCCACAGCCTACCTAAGTGGTTGAAAACCAAGTATGGTGCTCAAGGAGAACACAGGGACAGACGACATTCTACAAGAGAGTTATGGATCTGTTTATCACACTGAACAAACAAACAAGGGAAAGAAATGGGCACAGAGTTACTATAACTGATAGGACGAGTAGAAATATTGCATAAGTTGGGAGGAGTCACAAGGAGGTAAAACAAGATATTGAGCACAATGCAATCCTACCTCAAAACCCTTAGAAGGAAACAACAGTACTACACATGACAACAGCAATTAAGATTGTACTTTTGGTTTGGTAGAGGGTCATGTCCCATATACAGTACACCAATCAAATGAGCATAGCTAAGTTGAAGGAGACAAAGACGTTGACCAACCCCATTTATCTAGGCAGCAACAATAAAAAAAAAAAAAAACAGTGAAGAATAAAGACAGTGGAAAAAGAAGATCCCTAGACTTCTCACTCCCCCAAATCTGCCAAACAGAGTAAGCTAATGTTTTGCAAAAATGACCTATGACTATCATTTTTATTTCCTGAAATTCGACAACTAGTCTGATTTCCTCACAAGGTGTTCTATTTAAGTAACATCAACAGGACACCAACCAGTATGTTGAGCTATACTACTTCAAATATATCACAGTCCTATTTTAATACAATGGAAACTGATTGTGTAGCGCCAAGGCTTCTCCAAATCATGGCCTGCGAATGCACACAAGAATTCACTAATCCCATCTCAAATACTTAGCCACGAGGTTAGCAAGCCAAACCCCTCACAATGAGTCCCACAACGCCCACAATGACTTCAAGGTTTCCACACCTTTCGGCCAAACAACTAGCAGCATATAAATTGCTTCCCGGCATCTGATGCACCATCAAGCTAATGCTTGCCCCATCAATAGGTTTGCATGTCTCACTTGGCATTTGTTCACATAGGATCATTATAAAGCAAATCATCACATGGAGCACTCGTGCTCCAATGTATCATCGAGAATTCACTAGCCCACCAAAGAAGGCTACTCATAAAGGCAACACGTAACATAACACATCTAAGTCATCTTATCATACTCGCTGCATCCAACCACGCATCAAGACATAGCACATTTGAACCATGACATTAATCTTGATAACACGGTGTCACCTTGTTCAGAAATTCCAGCATTACTCAACTTGAGACTCCCAACTGATCTCTCACCCTGGGACGATTATCCCCACAAGTATAATGTATAAAAGCCCACCCTGCATGTAACGAAGACCATAACCCATTGCCCTATCCTCATCAGCATTACCAAGTCCTTCGACCTCAATGGATAGTATCTACTCGACACTCGGCCTCATGGACTCTCGATCATCCTCAAGATAACTCAAGAGCTCATCCCCCATCATAGGTTACCTTACTTAGGTGATGTGTAGCGCCTCGACACACTACAATGCCCCTAGAGGTGGTGGAGAGCTTGAACACTATGTCCCCACATAAAAGATAATAGGCATTTATGTGATTTAAAAGAGTATACATCAGACAGCCCCAACTTTCACAATAGAATAACTATTTTATCTAATACCAAAATTTTATCTAAATTCACCATAAATCATAAAAATATTCAAAATGCAAGAAACATTATTAGAAAACTATTCCAAACAGGTTGGATTTTGACGTCCTCCCCCAACTATGTTGTCAATACCCTCATTGACTCGATCTCCACTACTAATTCGATCCATCAACTCAGTCCGGTCACAAGCATAATTCCTAGCTTCCTTCAAAACCCTTGTTGCCTAAAGGCACCCCTAGTCTTCATAGTAATTATCTCTACCCCACTACCAAAGTATATCAACTCCGTGATTGCCTTAGGTTTTCTTACATCCCCTCATGAATTCACTAAAGCATCTCCTTACCCAATCATACCTCAGCAATGTGGTGCCAACGATCTCTAGCAGAACCTTGCTTTACAAATACTCTAAAGCATCTATGTGCCCCATCAATACATTCGTAAAGTGGTCCGGACGATCTTGGCATTTTTAATATTCTCTAGAGCATTTTTAAGCCCCAACTATATCTTGGCATAGTGGTCTGAATAAGCTTCAATAGGATCTACTCACTTGATAGAATAACACATCACCCAACTCCATGGACTTGACCAAGAACAAGATACCAGTCACTTCCAACACCATGAAACATTCAACTCCACTGAAGGAACACACTTGGGCTCATGCAAGCACAATACGATGATACCATCTAATCAAAGTTCCTCAACCCCACCATGTTCTCCTAGTTTCCCACTCTTGTTTGCTCGCTAGCAAAAACTAGCTTCCTAGTCAAATCACATTCTCCCTGTCCTCAAACAAAAGAAGTTTGGCATTCTTTACAAAGAACTACTTGTCACACACAATAACATCAACTTTGCTTGATTCCAAAAGTGCCACTAGCCAATCAAGTCCCAGACATCTTTGCATTCCCAAAGAGGTTGTAACTTTATCTGAGGGATTTGTCAATGCCCTTAGTCTCAATGCCTCTCTCAAGATACATAAAAGGATCCGTACAGCAACTTGAATTGTTTTGCCTAGACAATGTACAACCCTTAGTATGTCCTTCATAGACTTGGACTTACCCATCTTGCTCGCACGAACAACACTCTCACTAGGGACAAAATTGCATTTAGCTCTACATCCACAAACACGTTTTTCTCTGAAGATTTAACAACATCCCATAG
This sequence comes from Nepenthes mirabilis, assembly GCA_025585075.1. Classification (NCBI taxonomy): domain Eukaryota; kingdom Viridiplantae; phylum Streptophyta; class Magnoliopsida; order Caryophyllales; family Nepenthaceae; genus Nepenthes; species Nepenthes mirabilis. The sequence continues at coordinate 12,962 of JAODPA010045479.1, read as the reverse complement.
GCGTGATGCTTCCCTTGAGACGCATCACCCAACTCACTCTCGCAACATGAATAACATTACTCTAGACAACATCCAACCACATGCACCCTCCTCGAAGCTTAGGCTCATCCTATCACTCAACATGAACGACACTTCCACAAGGGTCAAAGATGTCTCTAGTCCCACATTCACAATCACATTTTTACCCAACTGGAGAGCCTAAACTTTCTCCGTAAGTTTCAATGCCTCCCTCAGAATGCATCCTAAAGGCCAATATAAATGGACGGGCTCTACCAAGCAATGTCTATCTAGCCATCATAACAGTGCCTCCCTAGTGACGTAGAATCATTCAATTGTTTAACATGAACAACACTCCGTCCACAGACCAAACATGACCCAAGTTCTTGTCATACAAATATCGTAGGCATTCAAATACCCAAGGAGGTGTGCACAGCTTGGATGCATCTAGCAAAAGTTCCTCATCAAAATGACCTCCACTGGTCAGCACCTTATTTCCAGGGACTTGATCCATTCAATCCAAATACGATGCTCCTATGAAGGATACCCCTTCAATGCACCTATCTAGTAAATACCTTGAAGTCTCCTATGTTGTCAACTTTGCAACCAAAACTCCTTGTAACCAAGTCATGCTGAGTACACTGAAAACAGAAAGATTGAATAACAATTCTAAATTTGACTTTTTGACATATGATTTTAGTAAACAAAGGTCTCACTCGAACAATATTCAACTTCTAGTCAATAGACCCTCGAGTCACCAACGACTAGTAGCACACATTGTCTCCAAGTGTGGCCCCTCTTATCACATGTCTCAGATTTCCAACATAACAATTCAACATGGTGGCCAATCAAATTCTAATGTTGATCTCAACTCATAAATCATGTCAAAGCCAACGCATAGCATTCTAATTAAATAGAAGCTCCAATAAGCCCAATCAAGATCAACTAAGAATCAATTCCAACACTTGCGGTCAATCGCATCCCCTAACTAAATCATTTGCACAAAAGTGAAACAGTGAAGTCGCAGTCAACATAGCTCTAATACCAGTCCGTTACAATCCTTACAGTGGAAATAGACCGTGCAACACCAAGACTTTTTCAAGTCATTGACAGCCTATCTCCCACATGAGGTTCACTGGTTCCATCTAAAATATTTATCCACACGAGGTTAGCAAGTCGAATCCCTTACAAGGAGTCCAACATTGCCCACAATGACTATGAGGCCTCCACACCTTCTGGTCAAGTACCAAGCAACATATCAATTGCTTCCCGATGTTTGACTCAGCATCAAGCTAATGCTCACCCCATCGATAGGTACTTATACCTCAGTTGGCATTTGCACACAAAGTCATTATAAAGCATCTCATTGCATAAAGCACTCGAGCTCTAGTGTATCAACGGGAATGCACTAGTTTGGCAATGTATGCTACTTGTAAAGGCAACACACATCATAACGCATCCAGGTCACATTATTGCACACACCGTATAAATCCTCAAGTCAAGACGCAGCCTACTCGGTAACCATGACATTAATCTCAATAACATAGTGTTGCATCATTCTGTGCTTCCAATGTCACTCGGCTTGAGACTCCCAATTCATCTCTCGCCCCGAGACAATTATCCCCACAAGTGTTATGTACAAAAGCCCATCCTACATGCAATCAAGGGTCATAACCTCCCGCCCTATCATTATCCACACTACAGAGCCCTTCGGATTTTGCAAGATAGCGTCCAGTCTGCACCCGGCCTCAAGGAGACTCTCGGTCGTCATCAAGATAGCCTGAGAGCCCGACCCCCAATACAAGATAGCTCACTTTGGTGATGTGCAATGACTCAACGTACTACAACATCTTAGGGGTGGTGAGAGCTTAAATACCATGTCCCCTTATAGAAGGTATTAAGTATTTATGGGATTTCAAATAGGACACGTTACACTGTCTCAATTTTTATAATGGAATATCTAATTTTTCTATAATTCCAAAATTCCATCTAAATTCACCATAGATCATATAAAAATTCAAGGATATGGAAACCATTATCAGAAATCATTCTCAGCAGATCGGATTTTGGCATCATGGACTATTCCACGTGCAAGTGATGTTCAACAATTAGAAAAGGGGCAGGTAAAGCACAGATAGAACCACATACCCGAGAAGAGTTACTGCAGAAGAGGAAGATGAGGCGTTTAGCTCAAGGAACTCGCATGCAGTTATGACAATAGGCTCAGCAAATATCACCTATGGATAAACATAATATCGAAGCATCATATAAAACACGTATAAATGCAAACAGCGGCTCATCAAAATCATTCAAACAGACCGAAAGGAATAAAAGAAGTATAAACACAGTGCCGATAATATCATACGTGAGGCTTGAACAATCGAGTTTGCTCTGTCTGATGCGACGTTTACAGAAATTAAAGGGGAATAACGGCGAGGCGATATCTAAAAACTAGGTTCACTAATTAAAGTATAGAAACATCAAAATAATCTCTAAACTTACTTTCTGAAGAAAACATGGCGGAAAAAATCACAACCGTGATTCAGTTAAGAAACTAAGTTTTCGATCCTGAGAAATTAAAATAAAAACTCAACAACATACCTCGTCAACATATTCGTCAAGTTGAGGATGGACGAAGGTTTGAGCGAAGAGAATACAGGGCTCCGGCCGACCCATTTGGTCGCGGATCTTCCGCTAAATTCCCAAGAAGAGAGAGAGAGAGAGAGGAAGAGAGTAAACCAATTATGTGCACCCGCGAACCACCGAAAATGGCGTCATATTCGAACTTCTAGGGTTTAAAGCTGGGGAGAAAGCCTCAGGGTATGCGAGGGTTCCCCGGCGGTCGAGGAACGGCGACGGGACAGAGCGGGCCAGATCTATTGACAAGAAATACGCAAAAGCAAATAACAAGCCGTTCAAGCGGTCGACTACTGGTTTGTGTTCCAAGCCGGGCTCGCGGCAAATTGCCTTTCTGTAAATTGAATTGGGAGATAGATATGCAAGAAACACGGAAATTGAGAATGTTAAAAGGATAAATAAAATTATATTAAATACTTAAAATACATGTCTAATGGGTACAACCAAAATTGGACAAGCCCAATATATAGATATATAAGAAGCCCAAACGACAATAGTTCAATGGAATAGTATCTAAGCTTATAAGACAACTGACATAATGCTTAAATTAAGGGATATAATCTGAATAGCAATGCATTAAAAGAACCATAATTGATTGTTTGAATGGACTATTTTAGACGACGGTTATTTAATGGAATACGCTTCTGAGCCCATAAGGCAACTAGCATACTGCTTGAATCAAAAGATATGATCTGAACAACCACGCATTAAAAGAATTATAATGGATTGTTTAAATAAGTTGTTTAAGACAATAGCTAAACCGATCCAGTGATCAAAAGCCAGCAACATTACCACTAAATGAGGGCAGCTATTACACAAACAAATAACGACTGTCACCACCAAAAATGTACCATGCCCACGCATTAATTTAGAGGCCTACCAACCAAACAGTGCCTTTTATTATAAATAAAGCCTTTCCTTTAAAGAAAAAAGGGAATAACATCAAAAACAAAAGAAAAAAACAAAATGAGAGGACGTAAGACACTAAGCAAAACGAGTGCATTACAATTTAAGCCACTGTACCAACCAAGTGCATAAAAAGGAATATCGCCTTTCAAATAAACACTCTTCTTCATTCTGTCTAAATATACGCATATATTTTATTGCGTCTTTTTCATCGAAAAAGGAAGATTCTTAGATTGAGCGTTAAAAGATATATCGGGAAGCGAAACCCCATACACCTCTTACCTCTTGTTTGTCTTGTTATAATATATAGGATCTAAATTCTGAGTTACAAAGATCAGATCAATTATTGTTCAAACATCTAGACGTGACCAGACGATTCCTTAATTCATATAATAATTAGGGTCCTCATGACACATCATTGACGCCATATGTAGGAAAAATAATAATCAAGTTGCCAAATAAATAATAGATAATATGACAAACACCAGGACCCAGACAAGCATACCACCTAAAAACATCATTTCACATGGCGATGACCCAACACAGGGTAGCTATAGAAATACTCATCCAACCAAAAATATAAATGTGGAGATACTTGCGGTCCAAATGGATACAATGTCCAATGTCCACTAGACCATATGCAACAAATTAGAGGGATAGTCGCTAGGGATTCTATTTTCCAACGCCCAAACTTTTGCATCCAAAAGGAAAAATCGAAGGAAAAAACAACCAACCAAAGAGGTGCTTCTAGGGCCTGATGACCTCGGGGCCCAAGAGACCATGAGTGACAGAGCCTATACTCGACTAGATGGCCGGCCACGTCTTGGAGCACTGGATAAAATCCCAAAGCGGTGAGATCCACATTGTTTCTGAGATGTTGGGAAACCTTCAGCTTGAGAGGAAGTTTCATGTAGTACCCTACCAAGAAGAGCCCATAACTGGCAAGTACAGCACGTCTCACTAAACCACTCAGAGTTGAAAACCTTTCTCAATGCTAAGAGGAATGCGTCCATCACCCAGGTGGAAGAGAAAATCAGAAAAATTGAGTAGCGGCTGTTCCGAGCAAATACAGACAAACACTCAACTGTCCTAGGTAGGTTTCCATTCATAAGGAAGATTAGAATACAGCAACTCTCTCACAAATTCAAGATGTCAACGCTGAAATCCTACAACGAAAGTTTTGATCCTATAGACCATTTGGATCATTTCCGTATCTTGTTGAGATTCCAGGACCTAGATTCGATCTTGTGTCTCTACTTCTCGCTTACCCTCAAAGGAGATACCCAAATTTGATTTTACCGGTTACAACCAAATTTGATCAGAACATTCTAAGAGTTGGCCGATAACATTTTATCGTAGTTCGCATCCAGTTGAAAGAAGGAAAAATAGCTATGACACCTTATTCGCATCCGACAATGGCTAAATGAGAGTCTGAAATGCTTCTTGACTTGGTTCAACGCTGAGGCCTGGAGGATTTGAAGCTAACCGATGAGATGAAATTGAATTTCTTTATGCCGACTATTCTTTAAATGCTTGGTTCAATAAGAGCCCAAGACCTTCTCTGAGAAGGAGACCATCACCCAAGCATACATTGTCATCGAAGAGGTCAACGAGGCGAAAAAGCTAAAATGCATAGACCATCATCCAGGATCGACAAATGGAAAAAGAGGAATGGAGACAACTCCACTACCTGAGATCCTAGGAAGCAATCGAGAATGGAACTGAGCGTTAGAAGAGAGTTCAAGCCATTGAATCCAACTCCATTGAACAACAATCAGATGAACGTCTTGATGTAGGTCTAGAATGAGAAGTTTCTTAAGTGGCCCAAATCACTCAAGAACCCAAACGGAGGGGATCAGTCTAAGTACTATTTCTACCATCAATCTCTGGGTCATAATACCAAGGATTACTGGACTCTCTAGAAAGATATTGAGACCCTCATCCAGAAAGAGTATCTCAACAAGTTTTTAAGAGACCTAGGGTAGGGCTTCGAGAGTGCCAACAACGATGAGTTAGGGTAGCAAGAGTAACCATGCAATCGAGTAGCAGTCGGAGTAGTGAATATGATGTCAATGAGACTACACAGATATAAAACTCCAAACCACTCAGAGAAAACTTTTAGCAGCAAAAACTAGAAGATAGGAGTAAAAAATGATATCATTAGTTTTAATAATGATGATATGAGTCATGCAATAACTCTCCATTTTGATCCTCTTATTATATTTGCACTTATTTCGAACAGTATTTTGACTACCAATTGAAATAAATCTTCATTGATAATGAAAGTTTAAAAAATTTACTTTATTTTGATACCTACTTTAAGCTCAAGCTAAAAAAGACTAAATTAGACCTGCCAAGGGACCCTTAGACGAGTTGGATAATAAACTTGTACTGGTCAAAGGAACAATACAATTAGAAGTCACACTAAGAATTTAACCAAAGACAGCGTCTTGCAAGCTCACATTCCTGATAATCGACCTATCTTCGATTTATAATGTATAAATGGACAACTCTACCTAGTTGTATTTGTAGCAGTGACGTCAATCCCACATCTAAAGATAAAATTTATGACAACATATAGCATCGAAGAGGTCCTAGGTAACAAAATCTCCAACCAAACATAGTACTTATCTTAGGTCAATCAGGCAGTTTTGAATTAACTAATTGAAAATTTTAACCATCGAGACGAAGCCACCCTATAGCAAAGTCAGTTCAGCAAGACAACCGACCAAATCTCATTAGATCCAAACAAGCCTAAGAAATGCATATAGATCGGAGGCTCTCTACCGAATCAATTGCATGAACAACTGATAACTGTTTTTGGTAAAACTTAGATGTGTTTGCATGGATACCCACGAATATGCCAGGAATTCCAATTGAGGTGATGGTGCACAAATTAGGCCTTAATCGTAGGCATAAACAAATACGGCAAAAATTGAGAAACTATTTCGTTAAAAAACTTTTTATTATCAGAGAGAAAATCAAAGAGCTTCTTGACACTAGCTTCGTAAGGAAGGTTCAATACCCATACTAGCTATCAAATGTAGTATTCATCAAGAAAAGTAATGAAAAATAGCAGATGTGTGTTGACTTGATCAACGTGAATAAAGTATATTCAAAAGACAGTTTTTCATTACCAAGAGTCAAATTGTTGGTAGACTCAACATCTGAGTATGAACTATTAAGTTTCATGGATACCTATTCAGTTTATAATCAGATCTGCATGAGTCTCGATAATAAAGAGCTCATTTTTTTATGACCGACTAGGAAACATACTGCAACAAAATCATACCCTTCGCTTTAAAGAGCGCAAAAGCCACATACTAGAGGTTAGTGAACAAAATATTTGAGATACAAATCGGAAAGAAAATGAAGGTATATGTAAATGACATACTCGTCAAAAGTATAATAGCAAACGACCACATTTGCAACCTAGGTGAAGCTTTCAAGGAACATCGAGTACACTAGATAAAGTTAAATCCAATAAAGTGCATATTTGGAATAACCTCTGGAAAGTTCCTCTGATAATATATAAATTATCAGATCCATGGTAATGTCCCTCATCAGTCGTACACAAAATTCTAAACCCTGCAATTACCATAATCGTTTGCTCAGTAGGGGCTTGATAAATTTGGCCCATGGTCCATTACGTTACGATAAAGAAAATTCGTCATAGTCGCTATAGATTATTTTACAAAATTGGTAGAGGTCTCTCCGCAGGCAAGAATAATCGAGTAGAACGCAATCGAATTTGTTCAGCAAAGTATCATTTACAGAGTTAGAATTTTCAAGGTCATAGTAATTAATAACGGAACTTAATTTACTATTGAAAGATTCACCAAGTACTGCACGAGTTTGGGAATCTGACTGGTTCATACTTCTATTGCCTATCCACAAGTGAATGGGTGAGTAGAAGTGATGAACCAAACCCCACTACACAGGTTAAAAACAAAGCTTGAAGATGTCAGGGGCTCCTCGGTAATTTTTCTTCGTAATGTGGTCCTGTCGGATGACCCCCAAGGAACCAACTTGAGAAACGTCGTTCAACTTGTATTATGGTATAGAGGCAGCCATTTCGGTAAAGATCGGGCTACCTAGTCTCTGAGTCAAATGTTTCAATCTACAAGGTAACTCTCAATTTCTCGGAAAGCATCTCGACCTACTCAAAAAAATTTGAGATGCGGTAAGGCTACGGATGGTGGTTAATGAGCAATGAATCATACGGTACTAGAACAGAAAGGTGAAAGCTTGCCAATTCGAGGTGGGGGACCTGAATCTGTGGAGCATAGTGGCAACTGGTAAAATCATTAATAGGAATAAGTTATCCTCTAATTGGGAGGGATCATTCCTAATCTCAGCAATTCTCTAAAAACAATGTGTATAAATTATGCACTTAAAACAGAAAGTTGGTTCCGATGATATTGAACGCTGACCACTTCAAAAAATACTACCAATAAACTTCCACCCTATAAAGGTAAATTATGTACTTGGCATATGGAATGCAAGTATGATGTACCCATATTGAGATTAATAATACTGCTATGCATTTATTAAATTGGTTCCTCATTTATATGCTTGTGTATCATTGCATAAAAACAAACTACCAAGATTGACACTAAGTCAAGTGAAACTTTCACCTATTAAATCAAAATGCTAAAAGTACGGTCAAGGCAATCGAGTGGCCCAAATGAAGTTAGATGCAAATAATCACAAAAAGGCTTGGGGGCTTGCGGACAAAAGTCTAACCCTTTCTAAAGAGGGCAAAATAAAAGAAAACTTAAGAGGTTTTCCCCAAATGCATGCAACGACATCCTTTCACAGAAAAGAGTACCATCGGTTGAACACGGTCAACGGATTAGGGCTTAACATATGAGTGCAATGATGTCCTTTCATATAAATGAGTACCATTAGTTAAATATGGTTGACAAATTAGGCTCTAATAGAGCCCAATGATTATGACAACCATATCGAGTCAGCTAGTAAGAAACTTTCCTAGCATGCATATTACAATACCCTCTCATAGGAAAGAGCACCATCAAATAAAAAAAGTGCTACGACATCTTCTCATAGGAAAGAGCATCATCAATCAAAAAAAAGTGCTACAACGTTCTCTCACAGGATTGAGTGCTATCAAAGAAATACGGTTGACCAACGAAGGTCCGACCAAACCCGACAACAGTGGCAACCATGCCTAATCAGCAAACAAGTAACATGTTGAGCAAAAAATTCAGCATACAAAAGACAAGTATCAGTGACAATGATTGAAAAAATCTAACTAATTTATCACCAAGCAAATATTTACAACATGGAGACTCAATGAATCCCCGCCTTACTCCGAAAAATCCTTCAAATCTGAATGGTGAGAAGCTCATAAATTTCTTGAATCAAGGAAGCCAAGAGGAAAGTCAAGAGCGACCAAGGACACAATCCACCTACAGCAATAAAATCCATCCTGGAATCTATCATTCAAAGTAGATTGCATCTCTTCTGGATAGAGATATATCTTTTGCTCTTCTTCAAGTTGAGAAAGCTTGTTTTGAAGATCGAAAAATTGCTACTCAGCCTCTTTTAGCTTTTCTTTGAGTGAAACAATCCTATCTAGAGCAAAAAATCTTTCATCTGAGAGCTCTTGTGATCTCGCCGGCCACCCGGACAACTCTTTGTCTAGGAAGTAGCCTGATCTTAACTTAATTGGGCTTCGACAATGGCAGTATTAACCTAGATCTCCATCTTCCTAAGTGGAGCAGGATCGGCAAATGTTTGTGACAAGCGGGAGATCTCAACATCTTGTTGGAACAACCCATCTACAATTAGATGAACCAACTCCAACAACTTCCAAACAAAGCAAAATGGCCAATCGTAAATAACAAGGACAAAAAAATTAAAGGATAAGTAATACCTCAATGGGAAATGGTTTCTTCTGAAAAGATGGACCACGAGAAGCTTTAGATCAAAAAACAGATGAAGACCTCCAGCACAAAAGATACAAATTATGATGTTGAAGAGGGACTTTAAACCTGAAGGAGGAGAAAAAGAACCCAAATCCTCCCGTTGTTCATGTGCCGGAATATTAGCATGAGGAACCTCCTTTGCTTCAAGAGCCTCTACATTATTATTCAACTCTTCTTCTGCCTGATCTTTATTAATAGACTCCTCAATGAAAGCAGCAAGAGGCATGGGAATAAGCTCATTGAGTAACAAGTTAACTAAAACTGGGACCCCATACTTTGCCACAAATGGAGCATCGACCAGTTCCTTCAAGCATCTAGCAACGAGGTCATTTATTCTTAAAGTAGTGGATAATGAAGCCTCATCACCCCTAATGAATCCGGTTGCCTCCTCAAAAACTGGGCGGCCCAAAAAAGAATGAATAGAACCCGACCTCTTAGATGACTTACAGGCATTCAACATGGTCATCTCATCGCAGATCTCATCTATGACCCTGTCACTCGAGGAAAATGGGAGAGGATCAACCCAGCCAGTGGTCGTTTCAGGAGAGTCCCAAATAAAAAGTTCTCCTTGTTTCCTCTTGGGCAAGCAAAAAGGTATGATGGTAGCAACCTCCCCTTCCATACTCGCTCCCAGCCAACATTAGCGAGTTCCCGCTAGGACAACAAGTTATTTATCTCCAAAGCAAGACAACATTCTCCTTAATAAGCTCTACCAAGGGCTGAGCCTTGTGAGACTCACTTTTCAGGACATCTCCATAGTAGGTAGAATTAACACTTTCCTATTTATTGAAAAGAGTCCAGTTAGAAGGAACCGTAATATAAAAATATTTGTCTTTTCAGCCCTTTGTTGAATTTCGATTACTCTTGCTTATTTTGTACTTCTTACGGGTGGTAAATAAGATCTAGTCGCCCTCTTGATTGAACTGGAAGATTACTTTGATAGTCTGGGCATCCAAGAAAAGATTCTGATAGCGAAGGAAAACATATAAAGAAATCAAATATCTGATATCGTTAGAATGGAAGTGTGCAATAGGAATTTAAAGAGCCTCAAGAATCTCATACAATTCTTTCACAAAGGGAATATGAAGGCCTTCATTTAGATCAGCCTCATGGATGGAGATGAAGCCGGGACAGGGAGTACAGGCTCTATCATCAGACAAAGGCATCAGATATGGAATGCTGATAGGAATATTATAGCTATCGTAAATGTCATCATTATCATTAAAGGTGAGGACAGATTGAATCGCAATGACACCTTGAGAAGTTACTCGAGAAGCCCTAGAGGCAAGTAAAAGAACAAACGATGGCTGAGATGTGTGAAATGCAAAGAAATGATGAAACAAAGGAGGACTAGAGTTTAAATAGCTAACAGTCTGGCTAATGAATGGCGTCATCTAAGGACACTAAAGAGACACATCACCATAATGGTTGAGACACGTACCTACACTGAAATGTGTTGTGGCATATTTGTTTCACTGTGCCAGTAATGATGGTCTAATCCATTGCCACCCTACGCAGCAAGCAGATAGTTAGCGGCTTTGACGCCCATATTGACACATCTGCAACATTGCGTTGGTAATGAAAACCTGACACAACGTCTTTGAAGTGATAGATTGGCAACATATGACCTTGACGTTACTTGAGATTGATTCGATTGATTTACAGATACGCAGACAGCACATTCAAAGTAAATTAACACACATTGATTTGTCAGAAGACTGAGTTCTCAGTGGTCCAAATTATCAAATTGTCAAAAACTAAACGACAAAAAAAGTATTTAAGCACTTCAATTATTCATAGAACACAAAAATATTGGAGCCTTACAAAGGCAAATGAACAACATTCAGGTAGTTCTATTCATTGATTCCTTTCACAACATACAAACTTATAATAATAAAAGTACAACTCAAAAGGAGATAAAGAAGACATGGAACGTTGACTCGACAAGAGAAAGAAAGATGTCCAACTATATGGGCAATATATATTTTGATCACCTCTACGAGGGTCAGCAAGAAAAAGGCATCACTGCAACACACGTGCTTGGCCTGGGGATGGACACCAAAAAATGGAAAAAGCCCTCTCCTAGGAGCTAGAACAGTTCTCTCTAAGAATTGCCCATTTCATGGGGGATACAACTACAAAATTTTCCTGCCAAAACCTATTGTAATTGCCTGAATGCAGTGATGGAGGCCTGGTTTTTGCACAGATGTAAAAGAAGGAAACTAATATAGTTCCACATATAAAAGAGGGTAATCAAGATAATCTTCAAGCATATCCATAGATCTCAAAGGCTATAAGAAACCTCCCACCGACTCTGATTCGCGACATTAAAGGCATCATGTTGGCTCAGAACAGATATACCACTAGGCAAGATGAGAAACGCCTCATGATGTAAAGCAAAGGGAACTCCACAATTTATTACTGAGAGGAGTGCTCAATGGACATTCAATTCATGAAGATAACGAATCTTAGCATTGATGGTAGAGAATAAAATTCTACCAAACGAGATCCCAAATTAGCAGAATATTTAGGAAAATAACGCACATTAATGGAGCTACAGTTTGCCTCCCATCAATGACATGTTAGGAGTTAAAATCCAAATCTCCAAGCATGAGGGGTTAGTGATGGGTATGGCCAAAACTGACCAGGCCCAATGCATAGATGGATAAGTAGCTCAAATGGCGACAGCCTAATAGAAGACGCCTCTGAGCCCATGAGGAAACTGACACAATGTTTAAACCAAGGGATACGACCTGAAAAGTTATATATTAAAGAACCATAATAGACTATTTAAATAAGCTGTTTCAGACAGTGGCTACACCAATCCAAAAATCAAAAGTCAAGCGGTTCTACCACTGAATGAAGGCGGCCGTTATACAAATAAGTAATACCCCTCATCATATAAGTAGCACCATGCCCATGTATTGATTTAGGGGCCTGCCAACTAAACGATATCTCTTACTATAAATAAAGCTTCTTTCCCAAAGAAAAAAGGGAAACAATGTCAAAAATAAAAGACGAAAATAAAACAAGAAGAAATCAGACACTCAACAAAACGAGTGCACTACAACTAAAGTCACTCAACTAGCCAAGTGAGTAAAAATGAGTATTGCTCTCTAAACAAACACACTTTTCCATTCTCTCTAAATATACACATACATTTCTTACATCTTTCTTAGCTGATAAAAATGATTTTTGATTTAAGTGTCGAATGATATATCAAGAAGCGAATCCCATATACCTCTTACATTTTATTTATCTTGTTATGGTGCGCAATATCCGAATTTCGAGTTATGAAGATCAAACCCGTTATTGTTTAAGTATCTATGTACGACTAGGTGACCCCTTAATTCGTACAATAATTCGGGTCCTCGAGACGTATCAATGTTAAAAAAACTTACACAAGAAAATGTTATGATTAAAGAAACAAAAGAAATATATAGATTTAAAAAAATATGAATTAATTTGATA